>VDFB02138237.1:0-55818 GCA_007258455.2 Sequoia sempervirens
TGCGTTGTGTGGCCTAGAGGATGTATATGTTAGAGTAATTTACTTCACTCATCTTTGTTACTCTTTTTAAGAAAAAAAATTAGTTGTGCTTCTGCAGTGTTGCATCATCCTCTAGGTTGCAGGACGGGGTTTTACAGACCTTTTACCAAATGTCGCCATTTCAACAATGGAATTTTCTAGGAGACCCTATTGCAAATTGCTCAACTATTACCGGAACCCGTGATTGCCAATGGTAAAGCTCCCTTCAAAATGGTTTTCATCTCGCTTGAAATTGGCTCTCTCTGCCTATTTAAGCCCTAAATTCCCCTTCCTTGATCCCACACCACACTTCTTCCCTTCATTTTTCATCTTATCTTTCAAATTTGTGTTCCAACCCCAATACATATGGCTCAAATGGTTGTTTTAGGGTTTGAAAGGATCGCCATTCACTTCTTGTTAATATGTATGGTGGCATTGTCCACAGTGGATGTCGCAGCTCGACCTCTTGCTCAGTGGAGAAAGATGTCTGCTTTGGTGGAAGAAGAGTCTCTTGTTCTGGAATACCACAATGGCCCTCTGCTTACACAACACCCATTCTCAATCTTCACCTCATTTGGTACGACAATTTCACTTTTGCGCAGCGTACCATTGTGGTCGATTTTGTGCAATCATTGGGAATGGGAAACGGCAAGGAGGCCTCTCCCTCTGTGTCCACCTGGTGGAAAACAACAGAGGCCTACAAAGGCTCTGCCCCTTCCAAACTAAACCAAGTCCAACCCCTGAATCCAAGGCTGGGGAAGCAAAAGCTGGACGAGGCTTATTCTCTCAGAAAGTCACTAAAAAGAAGTGACATTGTCATGTTGGTGAAGAGTGCTATCCAGTCTAGAGCTCTACCTCCACCTAAGAAGATGAAAATCAATGGTGAGGTGGAGTTGTATTTGGTGCTCACATCTGAGGATGTTATGGTAGAGAACTTATGCAGTAGCTCTTATGGATTCCATGGCAGCAACAAAGCAGGCATTGAATATGCATATACATGGGTGGGAAACTCAACAAGGTAGTGCTTGGGGAAGTGCGCATGGCCATTTCATCAGCCTCTTTACGGCCCGCAAAGCCCTCCTCTACTACCACCCAACGACGATGTGGGCATCAATGGGATGATCATCAACATTGCGGTGATGGTTGCGGGAGCAGTGACGAATCCGTTCAGGTCAGGATACTTTCAAGGAGACGTCGTTGCCCTGTTGGAGGTAGTCTCAGTGTGTCCGGGCATTTACGGAAGCGGGGCTTATCTCGGTTACACCAGTCAATTGTTGGTGGATGAAACAACAGGGGCTAGTTACAACACCCATGGCCTTAACGACTAGACGTTTCTTCTCCCAACAATGTGGGTGGGATTCGACCTCGCGCTCCTGCAAAACCTTGTTCTAAATATTTTTGAGAGCATTGTATACAATTCTTTTCACAGGCTATGAGCTGGTTATAATTCTTTATATTCATTTAATCTTTAGAATTAATAAATTATTCTTTGACATACTTCTTTCTTTAGCCAAGTAAGAAGAGCCATAGTTTGTAAACCTATTTGTCGTTTAGAATGTATTAATAGAAAATGATGTTATTGTTTAAATATAAAAATATTAATAAATATATAATAAAATATTTTTAATCATCATTTTATTAATTATTTTTATTTAATTTGTTATATAAAATTAATATTAAAATATGTAAATTTAATATTATTTTATATTAAAATATAATTAGTCGTTAGGCTACATATAGTGTGAGATTTGAGCTTGAAATAAGTCTCGTGCTTGTAAACTACTTGTTGAGTTGTGGGAAAACAAGTTTCAAGTGTGTTTAATGGTAAACCAACTTCCATTTAATGGTAAAAGCCTCTAAAATATGAGGTAAAAGCCTCCAAAATCTCACTTATCACAAAATAAAATCTAGATAAATATTGATTTATCAATGGATGGCAACATTTTATTTCCATTTGCAGTGATTTTTGTCAATATGATAACTTTTTTTTTATTTGCATTGCTTTATGTTTTAAATTTGTATGCAAATATTTCATAATCAGATAATGCTTAATTTCTGTAAGGAAAAAATCTAGATTTGTGTAAGTTTATTTCATTCCATTATTTAGCATTTATTATTAATTGTTTAATCCACCCACATGCAACTAGAATTTACATGCACAAACATGTACTCTCTGCCATATTAACATACATATAGTTTTCTATTGGTGTAATCCTTGAACCTCCTTTACTATATTAACATGCATATAGTTTTATATCGACGTAATCCTTGAACCTCCTTTAGGTGCAAGTGTTAGCTAATAGTGGCTGACATCTAATTTTATATTGGGTATATTATAATCTAATTTATTATACATAAAAAATATATATATTAAAAAATCATGTTATTAGATTAAAATATTATATTTTTATCATCACATTTAATACAACTTTCACTTATAAATTTTATATAAGAACACCATAATTTTAAAATTTGCTCCAATCCAATTCACACCTACCACTCTTAATCGATATAATTCATGTCCATTGATCAAATTGAGGGGAAAAATATAAATTCAAATAAAAATCAATCTACCATTTTTGTTCAATGTGATAAGTATTTCTATTTTTCTCTAATTGCATAGCTTATTAATTTTTCTTTGTCCACACAACTTATTAGAATGTTTTGATTACATAACTTATCATATTGTTTTGATCATATAGTTTATTGGATTGTTATGAACTTGCACAACAAATTATTTTGTCACACTTTAAAGATATCATTAGAGATTTGCAATTAGATCGAGTACTTTTTCTATATAATGCTTAATTGTAGTTATATTCAAATCTAAATAGTTACTTTTAGGCTTCTTGGCTTTGAAGTGTCTCCTCCAGGGTTTCTTTTGGTCTTGTACATTCTTTTTCTTTTATTAATTTGAAATACATGCTTAATATATGCATTTTTTCAATTAAAAAAACATATTTTTTTCTATATTATTAATTTGAATATCACTCATGTTGATCACACTATGTAAGAAATTCATCCTTATAATTTATAATGAAAAGTTATTTATTGGGTTTCAAATCTTATAGATGATTATATTCTCGTAGTGAATTGCGAATGTATAAATTTTTACCTTTTATTTGTATTTTTTACTTCTTTAAAGATGGAATATTACATACAAGGATTATTATATTTACTTACAAAAATTACTATTTTTTTCTTTTAAAATATTGATAAGCTATAATAGTTCTAATTAGTAAGAACAAAAAGTTATAAAGCTTAAAAGTCTTAAATGAAAACATCTAAAACAAATAGTAAACAATTTTAAAATAGCATTCAAACTAGAATTTCTCTAAGATATGTTTGAGTCTTCTCTAATTATATTTGGGTTCTTTCTATTAAAAAACTTGTTACCCTTTTTGTTCATCCAACTAAATAAAATGGTTAGAATGAAAATTATATTTGAGAATAACTTAATTAGGAGATCTTCATATCATTAAACATATGTAAATTTTCAACAATCATTTTGTATATAAGATACATAAATATCTTCACATAGATATGTGAATGAATATGTAACTTTCACCGTTATTCATATTTTTATTGATACAATGCATTCTTCCACCATATCCTAAAATTTTTAGTGATTCAATTTAAAAAATATCAATAACATCGATTGCGAATTTGGAGATATGATGGTATATAACCTATTTCAAAAGAATTATTATATTATGATTATCCACTCAACCACTATGTGCTTGGAGGGATAGTGTGTAGGCCTATAATTTGAATGAATCCTGGTTTATGTTTGATTTTAATTTAATTATTAACTTATTTCTAATAATTATTTTTCCTTATAATTTATGTTTAGAAATGGATAAAAAAATACACCTTCATATAGATGGCGAGATCATCACAAATATTCTTTTTATCATTTTTAACAATTTTAAGAGATAGTACAAAGCATACTTTTTTAAAGTCACAAATTGAAAGTGTGAAATAATGTAAGAACGATAATCGTTAACTAAAGTAATCATTAATATTTTATTATAATTATTATGTTGCATAATGCATTTAAAATATCTTCCCCGTTTCTCTTGCTATTTAACTTTTGTGTTGAAATGAATGATGGCCAATCATGGTGTACATCATACAACTCAAATTTGTGGACCATGAAATGAGTGGGTGAACTCACAAGGGGGAGATAATCCATTGGGTATCAAGATATTCTATGCACTCTTTGTTCTTTCGATGTTTAAATTTTTATAAATTATTAAATTTGTGTAGATTTTAAAAAAAAATAAATTATAATAATAAAAATAATATATAAAATAAATAGAGTTTAAATTTGGAAATAAGATATTTCTCAAAATTTAGGGTAATGAATATTTTTAAAAGTTAGATTATATTTTGTAATAAAATATTATGTGTAGTTTTTTGAGATTAGATAATGGAAAGTGAGATTTTAATGTTCATTTATAATCATTTATAGTATTATGTATTGATTTTGTTTGTAATGATGTGATTTTAATCAAGTCGTTCCCACAAAGCTTTGAGTATTTTTTCTATCCAATAGTTTTATTCATTAATTCTAAGTTTAATCAAGTACGCTAAGGATCTTGTTTTGCATCTTTGTAGCACTTTTACATAAACATGAGATTGAAAATTATTGTTAATGTCCTTACTAGATGCACACAAAAGAGTAATATGCCTATCAATGACTGTGTTATCAGATTTCAATCTTTATGTGGAAAACTAAAACATCAATTTGATGATGATGAATTACAAATCATGTTTCTTAAAGGATTAATTTTGGGTATAAAGAATATTGTGCACCTAAGTAGTTTTCCATATTTTTGAGACATGTGCATACATTTGAAGAGTCTTGAGGTTAAATTTTTAGCAACAAATACTCTATAATTTGACTCAACATGAGTATAATCATTGTACTAGTTCAAGTTTTAATATTCTAGTACTTTTCTAAAGAATGGTAAGATGAAGGAAAACGCAAATCAAGTTTCTACTACTTATTTTCATTCATTCGAGCAAAATATTTTACGAATTTTATTAAGATTTAAGAGTCCATAGATGATATGCTTCAAAGTTTGTTGGTTGTTCATTTACTTACAATCCCTCCCATTTATCCACTCTAAGAAACCAACATACCACCTCCTAAGTCATATAATAATCAAGTGTTTCTCAAAAAATCACTTATTTGAATGTCATACACAAACTTGCATATTAAACATAAAGTATAATACCTCATTAACAAAAACACAATTAAAGTTGAAAAGGCTAATGATAATGAAAATTCATTTATTGCACCCCCTAATAGTCAAAATTATAAACTTATACAAATCCATTTCCATAATGATGATAACGTGAAAAATATGAAGATTTCACATAAGCAAGATTTTGTGGGAAATGTAGTGTCTAATGCTATATCTTCCTATCCTATTGAAAATTGATTATATTTTATAGCAAGGAGATCTAACAAAATTATTTCTATGGTCCATTATACCTAAGATATAATTTCATATACTCATTGCCTAATGAGCTTATTTTTAATCTAACATACCTTGATATTAAATTTATACTAAAAATAATAATTTAATAGTCAAAGCAAGCATTGAGAATATGCACATTCTAAGATTTCATTGAAAATGATGAGTGGAATGTTAATCAACACAGTGGGATGCATTACTTTATAGTTAAGAGTTTAACCTAAAGAGCTGCCAATTTTATGTCTTGGCATACCATCCTCTTGAAAAAATGGAGTATTGCTTAAGAGTACTTAGATTGAATAAGATCTTGTTTTCTTATATGAAATTATTAGGTGCAATTAAATATATATTTTTCCCATTTGCACCTATTTAAGCTAGCCTTGCCTAATCTCATTTGCACTCATTCCTAGGGTTTGTTCCTAATCTTCTGTTTATCACTAGAATTTTATTTCAAAGGAGATTGGTAATTGATGGGGAATGGTTTGAAGGAGTTGGTGTTGGAACTCTATATTGACTTTCATTGTCCCTTAGAGTAATTATTAGGATTATAATGCCAATTTAACTACTTCAACTCCTTGTTATGTGCCCTCTATATAGTGAATTACATTATTATTATTTTGTTCATTGCAATCTCTTGAGTGTGCCACTTGGTATATTTGCACATCTCATTGATTTTAGCTATCAATGTTATGCCAAAATCAAGGCCAATCCATATTTTCGTCTTGGGTAAGAGAGGAGGGCCATCCAACTACGTTGGTGGGCTCCAATCATGGATGTAATGGTTGGAATTTTTGTTTTGGCATTAACTTTTATCTTGTCCATTACACTTTATACTTTTGAAAGAAAAATTAGGTTACAAAATTATAGCCTAGAAATAAGAGATTGTCATTGTACTCATTATAATTCAATGTATCTACACAACTATTATATGGAGTTTTAAAAAGTGTTTCAATTTTACTCAAAAGGTCAATCTTATGGTATTGGGGTTTCCTAAGGGCAACTAAAGTGTTAATATATGCTATTTTTTGTTTAATGTGATATGTCATAAGGAGCATATTATATTATGTGCAATATTTATATAATTTTAATTTTATATTAGGATTTGAAAAAAATAGATTCATGGATCTTCTTGTTGGATTGATTTATTACCATGTTTAGATGATTCATTCTAAATAGACATATACTTGCATTAGCATTCTATTTTAATGGCCTCAAAGTAATTTCTTTATTTTTTGGTGTTAGTGGAGTAAAAAATGCTTTGCATCATCTTGACATATATTTATAGTTTTGTGTTTATGAAAATATGTTTGAAGAATAGGCTTGTCCTCAATAGTTAGTGGACAAAAATCCAACAAAAAAGTAGGTTGATTAAGAAGGAAGATGTGCTACATTTGACTAAAGAAGTACTGGATAGTTTAATAGGCATAGTTGGAGGTTTGAATCTTGCGAGTGGTGGCTTCCTATAACATCTAGATGTAGTTTACAAAAAGATTATAAATTTATTACATGAGTTTCAATGACCTAATTTACCATATTCAATAATTAATATACTGGACACATCTAAATTTATGAAGCAAGACTAAACACTAGTAAGGAGATCTTTGGAAACCTTACAAAATTAGTTAGAAAGGGATTTATGACTAAAACTATAGCTCTTAAGGAATGTTATACAACAAATTTTTATAAAAAATATGCTTTTCCTTTTTATTGTCTCATTTGCAATGTGCATATGAGAGAGATTTTTAAGGAATGAATTGTTACCTCTAGTTTAAATTGCCTATGCAAACAACCAAACAATGGACCATCATCATGGGAAAGTAGATCAACAAGTGAGATGTGAATAATGGTTACCTCGAGTTTAAATTGCCTATGCAAACAACCAAACAATGAACCATCATCATGGGAAAGTAGATCAACAAGTGAGATGTTAAGAATGGTTCAATCTCGATAGTACATGCCACCCCTAAGAAATCCAAGCACACACCCCACATTGATTAGTCATGTTGTTCAAGAACTAAACCACAAAGGTTTTAAACATCACACATATTCTAACAATTTTTTAATTTCATATATTGTGTGAAAGATCAATAATTCTTTTCAATTCAAGGGCAGTGATAAGCATCACAAAAAAGTCTTGGCATAAATATAGTTACATCTTTGCTATAGAATAACATGGACAATTTGAAAATCTAAAACATTACAATTGAATGTCAAAACCATTATATTTTTCAATATTTTTTGCTATACCATATAAACATATTTAACTGTTTTTGAATTTTTAAAATATAAAATATTGATTATTTTAATAAAACATAAAATTACACATTTACAAATAAACTCTATTTTATTAAATCAATATACATAACTAATTTAAATGTTACAATGAAGATAATTAAAATATGAAATTATCTATATGTTTAATTTTTAATAAATATAAAAAAAAATTAATCAACCATATTTTTATATATTTATAGTATTTTTAATAAAAATATATTTTTTCCATATTGATAACAAAATCAATACCAAATTAATTTATTATTTCAAGACAATGTCAAAACCCAAAAAAACTCGGTGATTCCCTTATTCTGTACAACTAAAAATAAATAATTAAGAATTACCCCATAATTTAAACTTCTATAATAAAGCATCTTTTCCAAAAAGTTCTCATGGAACATTTCCTTGCTGTAAACCATGTTCAATTTTTCCTTAAAAAAGGGAACAATGAAAGTTAAAATCCGGGGCTGTGCCATGCGCAAAACCATTTATAATTCCTGTTATATTTGACATATCCAGTTACTGGCGGCGAAAGCGTGCCACGAGGAACGCGTGTTGTCTCTCAAACGTGGCTTGCTTTGAAGGTTGCTATCCACACGGATAATTAGCATAATTCCATCTTCAAACCACCATCCGACAAATTGTCTCCTTGTCAATGACAGCAAATTTTCCGCCGGCAAAGCATTAACAGTTACATTTTCTTCCTCCTTTCTTCGAAGCAGCGCCCCTCGGACGTAATAAATAAATAATACTATTCAGGCGTTCTTTTACCGCCACGTCAGCAATGGAATTTGCCAGGAAAGCCCATTACAAATTGCTCAGTGGTTATCCGCGCCTGTGATTGCCAGCGGTTTTCATCTCGCTCGGACTTCGCTCTCTCTGCCTATTTAAGCCTCATCCTCCTTTATTGTTCCCACCACACTTCTTCCCTTCATCGAACATCTAATCTTTCAAGTCTGTGTTCCAACTCCAATTTACCCAATGGCTGTTTTAGGGTTTAAGAGGATTAATATTCACTTGCTGTTAATATGTATGGCGGCATTGTCCACAGTGGATGCTGCAGCTCGCCCCCTTGCTCAGTGGAGAAAGCTCTCTGCTCTGGTGGAAGAAGAGCCTCTTGTTCTGGAATAACACAATGGCCCTCTGTTTACCACAACACCCATTCTCAATCTTCATCTCATTTGGTACGGCAATTTCACTTCTGCGCAGCGTGCCATTGTCGATGATTTTGTGCAGTCATTGGCAATGGGAAACGGCAAGCAGGCCACTCCCTCTGTGTCCGCCTGGTGGAAGACGACAGAGGCCTACAAAGGTTCTGCCCCTTCCCAGTCAAATCAAGCCCAACCTTTAAACCCTAGGCTGGGGAAGCAGAAGCTGGATGAAGCTTGTTCTCTCGGAAAGTCCTTGAAAAGAAGTGACATTGCCGTGCTGATTAAGAATGCTATCGAGTCCAGAGCTCTGCCGCCGCCTGAGAAGACGAAAAGCAATGGCGAGGTGGAGTTGTATTTGGTGCTCACATCCGAGGATGTTATGGTGGAGAACTTCTGCAGCAGCTCGTGCGGATTCCATGGAAGCAGCAGAGCAGACAGTGAATACGCGTACGCGTGGGTGGGTAATTCAGCAAGGCAGTGCCCGGGGCAGTGCGCGTGGCCATTTCATCAGCCCCTTTACGGCCCGCAGAGCCCTCCTCTGTTGCCGCCCAACGGCGACGTGGGCATCGACGGTATGATCATCAACATTGCGGCGACCGTTGCCGGAGCAGTCACCAATCCCTTTAACTCGGGATATTTCCAGGGAGACGCCGCTGCTCCGTTAGAGGCAGTCTCAGCATGTCCGGGAATATATGGAAGCGGGGCTTATCCCGGTTACGCCGGTCAACTGTTGGTGGATGAGACGACAGGGGCTAGTTACAACGCCCACGGCCTCAACGGCCGCACGTTTCTTCTCCCAGCAATGTGGGATCCGACCTCGCGCTCCTGCAAAACCTTGGTCTAAATTTTTTGAGAGCGCTGTATACAATTCTTTTCACAGGCTGTGGACGGCTCCCACCATCATCTGTTGTAATTCTTTATATTCATTTACTCTTTACAATTGATAAATTATTCTTTTACACATTTTTTTTATTTAACCTGTGAAACATAATCCTCTATTATTTCCTATTCTAAGGGAAGGAAGTTTTCGAAACTAGCTTTTGCAGGGAAGAGGAGACATAGATTAAAACGTATTTGTCATTTAGAATGTATTATAGAAAATGTTTGTTATTGTTTAAATATAAAAATATTAATAAATATATAATAAAGTATTTTTAATTGTCATTTAATTAATTTTTTATATTTAATTTGATATATAATAAATATATTAAAATATTTATATTCAATATTATTTTATATTAAAATTTAATTAATAGTGATTAACATCTAATTTTATATTGAGTAAATTATAATTTAGTTTATTATATATATAAAATATATATTAAGATATTATATTATTAGATTAAAATATTTTATTTTCATCATTATATTTAATACAAATTGTACTTATAAATTTTATATAAGAATATCATAATTTTAAATTTTACTTCAATCTAATTCACTCCAACATCTCTTAATCAATACAATTCACCTCTTTTTATCAAACAAGTTTGAATTTGAGGGGAAAAAAATAAAATAAAATTAAAAATCAATCTACCATTTTCTATCAATATGATAAGTATTCCTATTTTTTTCTAATTGAATAGTTTATTAAAAAATTCTTTGTCCACAACTTATTAGAATGTTTTGATTAAACAACTTATCATATTATTTTGATGGCATAGATTATTGGATTGTTCTTTTTGCACAACAAATTTTTTCGTCACATTTTAAAGATATGGTTAGAGATTTGTAATTAAATCAAGTATTTTTTTAGAATTATTACTTTTCGATTTCTTGGCTTGAAAGTGTCCCTCCAAGCTTTCCTTTGCTCTTCTACATTTTTTTAATTAATATATGCATTTTTCTAATTAAAAAATAAAATCTATTTAATTAATTTGAATATCAATAGTGTAAATCACACTATTTAAGAAATTCATTCTTATAATTTATAATGAAAAGTCATTTGTTGGGTTTCAAATCTTATCAATGACTATATTCTAGTAGTGAATTGCAAATGTATAAATTTTTATCTTTTTACTTCTTTAAAGGTGAAATATTACATGGATGATTATTATATTTATATACTAAAAATTAGTAATTTTTCTTTTAAAGCATTGATAGGCTATAATGGTTCTAAGTAGTAAGAACATAAAGTTCTGAATCTTAAAAGCTTTAAATGAGAACATCTAAAAGGAATAGTAAATAATGCTACATTAATGTTCAACATACTACTTAGTTTTTTAGGATACAATACTTAAATTTCAACATGACAATAAATTATAGACAACTAAAAAAATTAAACTTGTATTCAAACTCAAATTTCTATAAGATATGAGTCTTCTCTAATTATGTTTGGGTTCTCTTAACTATTAAAAACAATGTTACTCTTTTGACTCATCCAACTAAATAAAATGGTTAGAATGAAGACTATATTTCAGAATAATTTAATTAGGAGACCTTTGTATCATTAAATGCATACAAATTTTCAACAATTGCTTTATATATATGATACATAAATGTCTTCACATTGATTATTCTCTTTTAAAAAATAGAAAATATATGTATTTCATACATGTGAATCAACGTATAACTTTCACCATAATTCATATTTTGTTGGTTCAATACATACTTCCACCATATCCTAATAATTTTAGTGATTCAATTTAAAAAATATCAATCAATAATACCCATTGCAAATTTGGAGATATGATAGTATAAGACCTATTTCAAAAGGATCATTATATTGTGATTATCCACTCAACCACTGTGCTCTCAGAGGGATAGTGTGCAGGTGTATAATTTGAATGAATCCTAGTTATGGTTTGATTTTAATTTAATTATTAACTTATTGTCCAATAATTATTTTTCTTATAATTTATGTTTAAAAATGGATAATTAAAAAAATACCTTGACATAGGTGGCGAAATCATCACAAATATTATTTTTATCAATTTTAAGAGATGGTACAAAGCATACTTTTTTAAAGTCACAAATTGAAAGTGTGACATAATGTAGGAGTGATGATCATTAACTAAAGTAATCATTAATATTTTATTATTATTATTATGTTGCATAATGCATTTAAAATATCTTTCTCATTTCTCTTGCCATTTAACTTTTGTGTTGAAATGAATAAAGGCCAATCATGGTGTACATCATACAACTCAAATTTGTGGACCATGAAATGAGTGGGTGAACTCATGAGGGGTAGATAATCCATTGGGTATCAAGATATTATATGCATTCTTTGATCTTTTGATGTTTAAATTTTTATAAATTATTTGTTTTGTGTAGATTTTTTTTTAGAAAAAATAATAATAATAATAAAAATAATATATAAAATAAATAGAGTTTAAATTTGGAAATAAGATATTTGCAAAAATTTAGGGTCATGAATATTTTTAAAAGTCGGATTATATTTTATAATAAAAGATTATGTGTAGTTTTTTGAGATTAGATAATGGAAAATGAGATTTTAATGTTCATTTATAATCATTTATAGTATTATGTATTGATTTTTTTTTACAATGATGTGCTCTCAATCGAATTATTCCACGAATCTTTAAGTATTTGTTTCTATTCAATAGTTTTATTCATTAATTCTAAGTTTAATCAAGTATGTTAAAAATCATATTTTTGCATTTTGTAGCACTTTTACATAAACATGGGATTGAAAATTATTGTTAATGTCTTTACTAGATGCACACAAAAGACTAAATGTTTATCAATGACTATGTTATCAATCTTTATACATGGAAAACTAAAATATCAATTTGATGATGATGAATTATAAATCATGTTTCTTAAAGGATTAATTTTGGGTATAAAGAGTATTGTGCACCTAAATAGTTTTCCACCTTTTCGAGACATGTGCATACATTTGAAGAGTCTTGGTATTAAATTTTTAGCAACAAATATTGTATAATTTGGTTCATCATCATCTTAATCACTGCATTAGTTTAAGTTTTAAAATGTTAGTGTAGGTTTTTTATTTTCCTTATGTTAGGGGGTATTTCTTTTTCCTATACATTATTATTTAAGCTTGCTTAGGTTTATTAGATGTGGTAATATAAGGACATGTGGCAAAATACAACATCTACATGTGTCACTCTCTCCCACACATGGGTAGTTGAGTTACACACTCTCTTTTGGCTTTTTGTACCACCTCTTATAACCACTATTTTGTATTTACCTGAGTAGTTTATGGGGTAGTTGGGTTTATCACCTCTTTTGGCTTTATGTGCCACCTCTCTCCTGTCTTCACTTGAGGAGGTTATGCCACATGTTTTGGCATTTCCCAAGTAGGTAAATCCTCCCACCTTTATGGGTAGTAGGAGTTAATGCACCTCTTGGATGTACATGCCCCTATTTTTCTATATATTGAGCACTATCCTCTCACCTCCATTAGTTCAGTGATTGTTTGGTGAGAGTCACGAGAGTATTCTCAAAATTCTCTTGCTTTGTCTCTATTGTTCTCTCATTTAAGATTTTCTCTTCATTTTGCTATTTTGATCTTCAAGATCATTTGCTGATTGGAGTTGCATGTGATCTACAACCAACATCGGATCCTAGCTCGATTCTCGCTTTTCAAAGAATCTAACATGGTATCAAAGCATGTTTATTTGGTTTAGTTCACTTTTATTATCTATTTTTTAAGAGAGATTTGAGACTAATCCAAAGCTAGTATTTTCCTGAAAAATCTAGTGTGCTCTTCTCCTGTAACTTTTTGGTAATCCTAGAGGTGTTTTCATCATTTCCATAGTGTCCAAAAGGCCTGAGAAAGTCAATATTGGTTTTCGTTTCACTGAAATCGGAGATTGGAGGAGCTAGTTGCAAAATAGGGGTTTTAGTGTGGTTCCTGGAGGTAGTCATCAAATCGGAGCACTTTCAGCCCAAACGAACCTCACCATTGCACTTAGAGGGCCCGAAAACCTCAAGATCGACTGTAAAATCATCAAAATTGAAATCTGGAATTTTTTTGAGCCATTTTTTTTGCACCTGGGTCGTATGGATTCTGTACTATATGGCTCTGCAGAAAAAAATCATTTGTCTTAAATTTGACAGTCAAACGACCGTCACAGAACACAGGCTTAAATTTGATGTTCATTTGCCTATTATAAGCACTATGTTAAATTTGGGTAGAATTTCATGCTCTATGTTGTGGCGAAGTTGGTTTTCTGATTTGATGCTCTAGATTCCCAGAAATTGAAGATTCTTCCAGAATTTGTTGCACAGATCTCGTTTTGAGACCTTCCAAGAGCCATAACTTGTGCAAACAGACTCCGTTTTTGGTGTCATTTGTTCCAGATTTCATATTTTTCTATGTACTCTGCAATGGTGCTCTCAATTTGATCTCATATTGTACTTTAGTTATAGTTTCAGTGTTTTGGCCATTTTGGGCTCTATAAGAGTTTAAAAATCTGAAGATTTGCATTGTAAATCGCACTAATTATAAAGTGCCAACATTGTAATTTCTGGGGGGGGGGGGTCATTTCAAAAACTAGTGAAAAGGGGGGGTGTCTAGTGTTCTTCTTTTTCACACTTTTCCTTCCGCTTTGCAATCTTCTTTTCTACACTCATGGATGCATCTACACTTCCAATTTTAACTCCATATAACCATTTCGAATGAAAATCTAAGATGATAATATATCTGAAAAGACATAGATAGCATCATGTTACAATGGGACTTGAAACTGAACCTCAGGATGTTGCAAAAAAGAAAAAATGGTTTAATAAATGTGATGAAGCCTTTGGTACTCTATGCATGTCAGTCTCTCATGACCTTTTTCACATTGAATCTACCACTACACCAAATGAAGTGCAGACTAAATTGGAAAGCCTCTTTGGTAGGCAAGATGAGTTAAGGGGCCATCAGTTAGAGAATGAACTCATAGGGTTAAGTCCTAGCAGTTTTGACACTATACAAGACTTCTTCACAAAATTGAAAGCCATTATATTGCTGTTAGAATAGTGTGGAATAAAGAAGGATGATAAGCAACTGATCTTGAGTATTCTTTCTAAGCTTGGTCCTAACTATTTTGTATTTGTTTCTACATCCGATGCTACAAAATGTGCCCTAGGTTCAACCTACAAAATGCCTTCTCTAGATGAATTTATTACAAAGCTCTCTAGGGAGCAGGACAAATTGGTTCTAATGGGTACAATTAAGCCCTCTAAGTCACATGCCTTAGCTGTCAACTAGGGCACAAAAGAATAGAAAGGGCCTAGCAAGAAGGATAAGAAACAAAAGAACCGGGGAGAGAAAAAGAAAGATCATAAACTTGTTGCTTCAAAAGTAGATAATCAAACTAAGAAGGAGAAGGTCAAGTGTTCTTACTGTAAGAGGCCTGGTCATGATGAACACAAGTGTTTAAAGAAGCAAATTGATCACCTTTCTCATCTTCTAGAAAAGAACAATATCAAGGTGCCTGATTCAGTCAAACAGAGTTCATCATAAGGGTCTTCTAAGGACACAGAGAAAAGTAAGGGAAAATGAAAGGGCAAGGCCCTAGTTGTTGTTGTTTCACAACCAAATTCTTGGATCATTGACTTGGGTGCTTCGTACCACATGACCTCATTAGAGGATAATTTTACCTCTTTGGAGTCGTGTTCTATGCCTACCATATTAATGGGTGATGACACTCTTGTTGAAGTGCATGAGAGAGGGTCTGTTGATGTGGGTGAAGGGAAATTTGAGGATGTTCTTTGTGTTCCATCTTTGTCAGCTAATCTCCTATCTATTTATCAGATCACTCACACGGGTATTGGCAAGTGAGTTGAGTTCACTCCAAATAAAGTGGTAATCAGTGAAATACATAATGGGTCTACAATTGTTGTGGAAAAAGTAGATCATCAGTCCAGACTATATCAGTTTTCTCACCTTTTTTTTTTGACTCTCCTTCGACATCCTTACTCACTCATGCAAATGAGGTGAGTTGTTTGTGGCATCAACAGTTTGGCCACTTGAACTATCGTTACTTTCAACAACTCAGTTAGCAGGATATGGTTACAGGGTTGCCTTCTATTCAATTTTCTGATGGTATTTTCCAAGGACGCATTCTTGGTAAGCATCCTGAGGAGAAATATGATAAAGGCAAAGCATTAAGGGCTACATAGCTATTGGAGTTGGTACACAGTGACTTGGCAGGACCATTTCCACAATCATCTTTTATCAGGACTAGATATGTCTTGACATTTATTGATAACTTTTCCATATACAATTGGTTTTACTTTCTCAAATAGAAGTTTGAGGTCTTTGAGCATTTTTCAGGATTTCAAAGCTTTTGTAGAGAAAGTCTTGGAAGTTCATCAAGATTCTACATACAGATAATGGGGGTGAATATGTTAATCATCAATTTGAACAGTTTTGTGCTTCAGATGGTATCAACATGTAGCACACAGCTCCATACATTCCACAATAGAATGGTGCCACAGAACGTAAGAATAGGTCCTTAAAAGAGATGGCTAATTGTATGATTCACTCCAAATCTTTGACACCTCAATACTGGGCAGAGGCCATCAACTGTGTGTGTTACATCCTGAACAGAGTTCCTCATAAAGTTGTGAAGGGGGTAACTCCTTTTCAAGCTTGGACTGGTTGGAAACCCACAGTTAAGCACTTTAGAGTATTTGGCTCTCTTCAATGGGCCCACGTTCTAGTAGAGAAACACAAGGCTATAGATCTGTAGAGCAAGCCTTGCATATTTTTTGGGTATCCAGATGATGTAAAAGGCTATAGGATTCTCCATCCTAACACTCATGAGTTTTTCATTGAGAGAAGTGTTCGTTTTGAGGAGATCCCTTCCAGTTCTTCTCTTACCACTTCTGCATCCACTATTAGATTGGAGCTCGTGCATCATGATGACAATTCTTCAGAGGATCTTAATCCTCCTAATATTGATGAGGATTCTTCTTCCTCCACTTCAAATGGCGATAGTGATGATGAGGATTTACATTCTTCTCCTAGTCATCATTCAGAGGTTGATGATTCTCCTCCAGACTCTCTAGTCCATGCTCCTCTTTGGGCTCGTCAGACACTTGAGTCAGCTAGTGATTGGGTTGGTGATACATCAAATACTAGAAGAACAAGGTCACAGTTTCAGCAGGCTCCACATCTCTTCGTTGCTTTAGCTTCTGATCCATAATCATTTCAAGAAGCTTCAAGTATTCTCGAGTGGGATGATGCGACGCAAGAAGAGTTCAATTCCTTAGAGAGGAATCACACATGTGATCTTGTACCTCTTCCTAAGGGAAGGAAACTTTTTCTATGCAAGTGGATCTATCAGACAAAATTTGCAGTAGATTGGTCAGTTGACAAGCATAAGGCTCACCTAGTAGCAAAAGGATTCTCCTAGGTTCCTGGGATTGACTACTCTGAGATTTTTGCACTAGTTGCTAAGATGAATTCCATCTGAATTTTCCTTGCTATAGCTGCATTCCATCTTTGGGAAGTTCATCAGATGGATGTAAAGAGTTCCTTTCTTCATGGTGACCTTCAGGAGGAAATCTACATGGAGCAGCCACAGGGGTTCGTCCAAGATCCTTCACTTGTGTGTCATCTTCGGAAGTCTCTCTATTGCCTGAAATAGGCTCCTTGAGCTTGGTATGCCAAGATGGATTCCTTCCTTCTGATAGTTGGGTTCTCTCAATGCCATTATGATCTAGACATCTACATTTTGTAGTAGGATGACACTCTCACATTTCTGGTTCTATATGTTGATGACTTGTTGATGACTGGGAGTCACTCATCCACCATTAAGGTGGTGAAAACTGCTCTACATGATAGATTTTTGATGTCAGAATTGGGTCTTTTGCATTATTTCTTGGGGATTGAGATCACTCAGTCATCTTCGGGTATCTTCCTTGGACAACCCAAGTATGTACTTGACATGCTCTCCATATTTCGCATGATTGACTATAAGCTTGCACCGACTCCATTTTTGTCAAGGGTCAAACTTGAGGCTAAGTGTTCCTCACCTTTGGTTGATGGCACTTTATATCGACAACTTGTTGGGAGTCTCGTCTACTTGACTCATACGAGACCCAAAATTTCATATATTGTGGGCATGGTCTCTAGACTCATGTAGGAGCCACATGAGTTGCATTGGAAGGCAGCTAAGCAGATCCTCCACTATATTCATGGTAATCACAATTATGGGATTCACTATGTAGCAGGCGTGGATATTGACTTGGTGGGACATAAAAATTCAGATTGGGCAGGTGATTCTTGTTAGTGTAATTAATATTTAATTACACTTGCATAACTTTACTTAGGTAATATTTGTAACGCTTGGAAAACACACATTCCAAAATAAATAATTACCTTGATCAATGCAGATCACAAGTAAGGGAAAGGAGATAACATGCAAAACATTTATATCCATGCATGCTCAAAGGAAAGTTCATTAAAGATACTCAGTACATATATTTATTACTTCATTAATACTTCAGAGGAACTTCATACATTAATGAGTTACTATGTATATCAACACAAGGCTATGCCTTTACCAAATCTAGCCATATATAGGCTTATACAAAGATACACAAAACACAAAAATTCAAATATTGTAAAGCCAATTGAGGGAACGACAGTATCATCAATGCATCCACAAAAGAACCATAACATAAGAATTTCATGAGTGGAAAACCCTCGTAGGGATGAAAAACCACTCGTAAAAGTTCCTCACTGGTTTAATGAAATGCCTCATTAGTCGAGCCTTATTGGCTACAAAGTTTCAATGGTTACAAGATTCCTCGTAGGAAATGGTCATACTATCTCGTTGACAAGACCATACATTACATATCTCTGGATATCATGAGTGTCACACATATCAAGGAGCATATGGGAGTTCTTTTACTAGTCACATAAGTCTTCACACAACATTTTCAAGTTTCACTAATGCATTATCCTTACATATGAAATTTAGGTAGTGCCAACACTATCATGAATTGCTCCCAAGTATTTGTAAATAAGACCATTCTACTTCCAATGATCTCTCAAATATCACACAAGTACGTTGCAATCATGCAAAGCTTCATGAAAGTAATTCTAATCCTGCTAGGATGCACACATGCCTATGCAATTATAAGCAAAATGTTTACTTCTAAACTCAATGATTCATATTTAGGTTTTATCAATGAGAGAGTAATACTATAAAGGAATTTAGAAGATATAGCTCATATATGTATGAGAATACATGTATAAGCTAATGTATATATATATATATATATATATATATATGAGTATACATTCTTATGTAAGTAAATCTCAAAATCAACTAAGTGAGGAAAATTCCTAATTTCTTTGTATGTGTATAATGACACATAATTCATGAGAAAAGTGTCAGCATTGAAACTAACTTCCACAAAGTAGGGTATGATTCAACATTCATTTATCTTTTTTATAAAATTCACAATTGATTCACAATACATAATAGACATAGGTGAATTCATTCTAATTATATATATATAGATCTAAGGTGAGAAAATGTCTCAAATTTCATATTCCTACGAGAAATGCTCACAAGAAATAAATTCTACTCTGATTTTGATAACTCACTTTTGACTCGGTTTAATCATTCCTCTAACATTTCAAGGTTTATAGGTAATTAAATGCAAATGTGTAACTTCTTATTTGTTTTCAAAGTATCCAATAAGCCATTCCCAAGTTAAAGGGTTCAATCTAAAAATAAAAAATTTACATGACATTTGTAAAAATAAAATGAAATACTTTCAGGCAGAAATGTATACATTTTGAATGAACAAAATTTACCCAATTCACTTAAAACAATTGTAAGCAAGTGTGTTCTTGCTTTCAAGATAGCCAATATTCCATTTCTAATTAAAATAATGGTGTTATATAATTTTAAAAGAAACAATCACTAGTCAGAATCTACCCATATTCGCATGCACATATGCATATATTTGGACAGATACTCAAAGGTAAAACAATCCATTACAGAAACATATCTACTTAAAAAAAAAAAAATTGTTATTGCAAGTCAGATTTCTACATCTAATCTTTTCAAGTTTTAAATCTTGCTCTCACACTTATTGTATTTGTATTCTTTTCTATACATATATCTAGAAATATAAATAGATACATAAAAATCTACATTTACAGCTGAAGTAACTTACAATCTTTTTAATTAGAAAGATATATACATATATTTAATTAAATATGTGAATATATATACATACTTATAGACACTTCAGGGAATCACACTTACAACGAAGTAATAAAAACAACTCCAGCCGTGTAAAATATTTACCTTACAATGTTGCAGTCATTACATACATGATTCATATAATTACATACACAAATATATATATATATATACACACACATTTATATTTATATACAAACAATTTATGTTTCAATTTTTCCAGCACCAGTATGATTGTAAACACTTACATCCAAAGGTATATTTACTCATTTAAATTCTACAATGATTTAATTCTCAGCATGTTTCATATATATATATATAAATAATTTTATCATTAAATTTTCGAGTATCATTATGATTGTAAACAATAATATATACATAAAAAAAGTCATCTATAAGTAATCTTCATAATATATACAGACTAATATATGGATACAAAGAGATATCATTGTAAAACAACAAGTTTAATCACTTTTATATCAGATTTTTATTCATCTACTCTTTTCATTCTTACTTCCATACATAAAGTATTTGTAATCATCTATATATATATATATAAAGAAGAACAAAAAATTGTATTTTATAGCTAAAGTTTACACATTCTAAAATAGCTTCAGGCATACATTCCACTGCCCCATAATTAAGATGTTCTATATATTTAAATACATATGTGTGTATATATATATATTCACATGTAATTCTTTTTATATCCATTTTGAAAATAATACATTCACAACCAAAGTGTTATATAAGCCTACAACATATTATATACATAGAGGTATGCATATGTATATATTTTTTAGATGAGTAAAATTATTATATACATATACACATATTTTATGCATATATATATTTATTTCAAAGCTGTATATTCAGTAATATATTTTCAGCAAAAGTAGTAAAATTATATATACATAGGTGTATATACATATATATACTTATATATTTTATTATTTTTAACAAAAGAATAAAGACATTTCTAAAGCATGAATTCAACTCTGTATTATATCTTTTAGAAATTTCACATGTATTTACCCAGATTACTATATATTTTATTATGTATATATATATATATATATGCATATATATTAAACAATACAGTTTAAATATATAAGTATATATATGTATACATAGGGTATTTTAAATTGTAGCACAAGCAAACAACTTTTCTTCAATTTATAATAAATTTTGTTTTTCAACAAAGATTCAATCTGCAGCAAAAAAATAGTTCAATATATACATAAATATATATATATATATAGGTATATTTCATAGGAGGACACGAAGAATCAGATTTGTACACTATTGGCTCAAAATTTATGGAATAAACTCAATCAATTGGGGAATTTACCAAAATAACTTCACTTTTCCAAAACATAGTAACAAGTTCACACATTTGAATCAAAATACAATGGGAAATGAATTAAAAACTTGGATTCGCTTCCTTAGAATTCCCTTTCTTTATTTTTCCTTTCTTTCTTGTTTTTCTTTCCCTTCTCCACCATGCTAGATTCACCGTGCTTCAGAAATCCTCTTCTTAGCAACCAATTTTCAGTTATTTTTGCAGAGCAATAAAGAAGTTATATAAAAGAACAATTGTGTTTTTGGTAATGATTTTCCTTTTTAAAGTTTTTCCCTTCCATTTTCATAACTTAATCTTTAAAATCAAAAATAAAATTTATTTTTCATGTACGATATTTATCTTTAATTAATAATAATAAAGAATTCTATTTTAATTGTAACTACATAACTATCCAAGTAAATAGTGAGCAATTGTCATTTGTAATTTACAAAAGAAATATTTACCTTAATAAGCAAGTAAAGAAATATTACTCACGTGCAAATTAAATATTTATTCTAAATAATATTAACGAAATTTCACTTACTTGCACGTAAAATAATTTTCCTAAACAACAAAGTATTTTCATTTAATTGAAATTAAGTTAATTATTCTAAATAATAAGCATTATCAATTAATTGAAAAAAAATGAATTCTTTAATTAAAATATAATTATTTCCTTTTTGGTTTTTTATAACTTAATTTAATTAAACATTATAAAATTACGAACAATAAAAAATAGGGGTCGTGACAATATTTAATTCCTAGGTTTATTATTCTCATCCTTATCTTGTTGAGCTATCTTGTTGCTCAAGATAAGATTAGGGTTATGCATTTTTTCTTTTATAAAGCAAATCATATCTTGTAATTATTGAATTCCTGAATAATAATATTTTGCACATCTTTATGCAAAGCTTTGCTTTTTTCTTTTTTTCTTTTGTGAAAGGTTATTTTCTGTTTTGCATTTCAGATCTTGGTTTCTAACATGGTATCAAAGCCTTGATTTGTAGTCTCTTCTTAGATTTTTGAAAAAATCATTGCAGAGTTCGTTCGGGATTCCTCGAGGGTTTCATACCTTGAGTTTGTCTCTCTATTTGGGTGCTCTTGCATGGTTACTTTTGGTGCACGTTGGAGGAAATCTGAGCTCATTTTCGAGTCCAGGGCTGTCAAAAAAGTCAAGATCAACTTTTGTTTCGCCTAAATCTGACATTTTATGCCAGAGTTACGAGGGTTTGAAGATTTACCAGATCTGGGAGTTGAGAAGCTTTTGGTGCTTTTTCAGGCAGATCGGACCTCGCCATCAAATCTAGAGCGTCCGAGAGACAAAAAAATGACATATAACTCGCCTATATTAGGCATCGGTTGTTCGTGAGGCAAATTTTTTTTACCCGATAGGTCATACGGCTTGCCAGGTATGGGGTACAAATTCACAGAATAAAAAATCTTTATCTATTCTGCAATTTTATTTGTATCGGCTTTTAATTTTTTATCGGGGCTTGCAAAAAAATTGGCGGATTAAATTATTGATGGGGGTTTATTTTAATTTTTTTGTGGGGATTTTTTTTATTGCTTGGTACCTTTTTACCAGGCTTCGGCTGCCCGTACCATCCTTACACCGACATTTATTTTCTCCAACCCCCGGCCGGTCAACACCTCCCATCTGTCGGCATTCTTTTCTGGCTTCCACCGCCACTGCTACCTCCTGTCGGCTGCTGAGAATTTTCCTCCCCCCGTGGTATCATTCCCGCAGGTCGCCTGTTATAAGCCCTCACGCCCCCCTTCCGAGCACCTGGTCCTTTTGTCAGCCTCGAGGGGGCTCCCTAGCCAGTGGTGCCAGGAGCGGCGCCACCTCTGCTCAGCCCACCCGCTACCCGCCTAGTGGCGGGTTTCTTTTTTGCATTTTGACTACCCACGGTCATATAGCAGACCAAGGGCTAGCACAGAAGGAGCTTAATTTTTGTGCCTGGTTAGCCTGCCCATACCCTGAATTGCCATTTTACAACCCTTTTTTTCATTTCGTCATAACTTTTGATCCCGGAGGTGAATGTTTTGAAATGAGATATTGCCGGAAAGCTAGTGAGCCCAATTTTCTGATGGTATAGTTTATTTTCAAATATTTTTCTATTTGATGGGATTTTTTTCCTGTTGAAGTCTGATGTTCAAATTTCGCTTCGGAGGGCATATCTTTTGACTCGGTGATCCTTTTTTCATCATTCTCACAGCATCAGAAAGATGATTATGTCCTCTACACAGATCTGACATCAATTTCTATTTTATATTTATGCATATTTTCATTCTCTCCTTTTACAATCATTTGGTTATTGTAATAAATGAACTGAGATAAAGTTCCATTAGGGGGGTTTCTTGCATAATAATCTGATTAGAGTGTGCATGCACTTTGATCTCCATCTTGATTTGTTGACAACTCGCATGGGTTATCTAGTTTCTTAGTTTATTTTGGCCACATTTTTGCTCTAGCTTGACACATATCAGATTCACATCGGTTCACACTTCAGTTGGGAGTTTATGTTTCTTGATCCGCATTGGTTCAAATCCTTCTCAATTTGAGGGCCATGTTTTTATGGTTAATGTTCCAGAGTATTTATGGTACTTGTTCCCATGGAAGAGTTTTAGTCTCAGTTTGGCATCGGCATCGAGATACACGGTTTCCAGATTCTGTCATCATTTCATCTACTGTTACTTCATGGATTCCAGGGTTGTTCCAGTTTGTGAGTTTTCCAGTGTTTTGTGGCATTGGGTCTGTTGTCACATTATTATGATTCTGATTTGGTTTCTTGTAGACAGAAGTATCTTTCCTTGCTTGTCAGATTGAGGTTCCAGTGTTACTCCACAATGTTCTTCCAGTGCTTCTTTACAACAGTCATCTCATTTTAGGGGGGTTTTGTCCCACTTGGTTTTCCTTCTCTACCTCAATATTGTCTTTGTACATGGGTACCAAATCAGGCCTTGTTGCCAAGACCCATTCATTCATGCTTTCTTGCATTCATCTTAGTTTTAGGAGCATTTTTTTTAGTCTCCCTAAGTTGCACTTATGGGGGGTGTTAGTGTAATTAATATTTAATTACACTTGCATAACTTAGGTAATATTTGATTCCTAGGTTTATTATTCTCATCCTTATCTTGTTGATCTATCTTTTTGCTCAAGATAAGATTAGGGTTATGCATCTTTTCTTTTATAAAGCAAATCATATCTTGTAATTATTGAATTCCTAAATAATAATATTTTGCACATCTTTATGCAAAGCTTTGCTTCTTTTTTTCTCTTCTATGGAAGGTTATTTTCTGGTTTGCATTTCAGATTTTGGTTTCTAACAATTCTTAGGATCACAAGTCTACTTCTGGGTATTGCTTCTCACTTAGTTCTGGTCCAATTTGTTGGTTGAGCAAGAAACAATCTACAATTGTTCTTTCATCTACAGAGGTTGGGTATCAAGGGGCAATTAATGCCACCACTGAGGCTATTTGGATTCAAAATATTCTCATTGAGTTTCGCATGTTCCATTCAGAAATCCTACAGTCATCTTTTGTGATAACCAGAGTGTTATACGGATCTCAAGGAATCCAATTCAACACTAGAGGAAAAAACACATTGAGATACATGTGCACTACATTCGGGAGCTGATTTAGAAAGGCATCATTGATCTTAAGTATTGCTCTACATCAGAGAAAATTGCGGACATCTTCACCAAACACTTCACAGAGAGCAAGTTCCTTCATTTGTGATCTTTGCTTAGGGTACGACAGGTGTCTATTTCAGGAGGGGCTTCTTAGTCCTTCATTCCACTCTCTCTACTTTGGGGGGGTATTTTCTCTCTCTATTTAGGGGGGGGATATTCCTCTTATGGGGGGATTCTTCTTTTGGGGGGGATCTCTATGTACATGGGTACCTAACATGGCCTCATTTGTCAGGACCCATCTTTTCACCCACCTAAGCTATGCTTAAGGGGGGATGCTAGTGTAGGTTTTTTATTTTCCGTATGTTAGGGGGTATTTCTTTTTTCTGCACATTATTATTTAAGCTTGCTTAGGTTTATTAGATGTGGTAATATGAGGACATGTGGAAAAATACGTCTACATGTGTCACTCTCTCCCACACATGGGTAGTTGAGTTACAAACTCTCTTTTGGCTTGTTGTGCCACCTCTCATAACCACTATTTTTTATTTACTTGAGTAGTTTATGGGGTAGTTGGGTTTCTCACCCTCTTTTGGATATATGTGCCACCTCTCTTTTGTCTTCACTTAAGGAGGTTATGCCACATGTTTTGGCATTTCCCAAGAAGGTAAAACCTCCCACCTTTTATGGGTTGTTGAAGTTAGTGCACCTCTTGGATATACATGCCCCTATTTTTCTATATATTGAGCACTCTTCTCTCACCTCCATTAGTTTGGTGATTGTTTGGTTAGATTCATGAGAGTATTCTCAAAATTCTCTTGCTTTGTCTCTATTGTTCTCTCATTTAAGATTTTCTCTTCATTCTGCTATTTTGATCTTTGATCATTTGCTAATTGGAGTTGCATGTGCTCTATGACCAACATCAGATCCTGGCTTGATTCTTGCTTCTCGAAGAATCTAACAAAAATTCTAGTACTTTTTCAAAAAAGGGTAATATGAAGGAAAATGTGAATCAAGTTGCTACTACTTCTTTTCCTTCATTCAAACAAAATATTTTATGAATTTTACTAAGCTTTAAGAGTCCATAGATGATATGCTTCAAAATTTGTAGGTGTTAATTTACTTACAATCCCTCCCATTTATGCACTCTAAGAACTCAACAAACCACCTCCTAAATCATATAATAATCAAGCATTTTACAAAAAAATCACTTATTTGAATGTCATTTAACACAAACTTGCATAGGGTTTAAACATAAAGTATAATACCTCATTGAAAAAACCAAAATCAAAGTTGAAAGGGCTAATGATAATGGAAATTCATTTATTGCACCCCCTAATAGTTAGAATTATAATTTTATACAAATCCATTCCGATATCATTCACACAATTTTGAGTCACATTTTACAGATGATAAGGATAATAACATGAAAAATGAGAAGATTTCACATAAGAAATATTTTATGGGAAATGTAGTGTTTAATGCTATATCTTCCTATCATATTGAAAATTGATTATATTTTCTAGCAAGGAGATTTGACAAAATAATTTCTATGGTCCAATATACATAACATATAATATCATATACTCATTTCCTAATGAGTTTCTTTTCAATCTGACATGCCTTGATATTAAACTTCTACTAAAAAAGAATAATTCAATAGTCATAGTAAGCATTGAGAATATGCACATTCTAAGATTTCATTAAAAATGACTAGTGGAATGTTAATCAACACATTGGGATGCATTACTTTATAATTAAGAGTTTAACCCAAAAAGCCACCAATCTTATGTCATGTCATACCATCCTCTAAAAAAATTGGAGTATTGCTTAAGAGAACTTGCATTGAATAAGATCTTGTTGTCTTATATGGAATTATTAGGTGCAATTAAATATATCCTTTTCTCATTTTCACTTATTTAAGCTAGCCTTTCCTAATCTCATTTGCACTCATTCCTAGGGTTTGTTCCTAGTCTCATGTTTATCACCTAGAATTTTATTTGAAAGGAGATTGGTAAGTAGACTTGCAATTGATGGGGGGATTGATTCTTGAGGTTTGAAGGAGCTGGTGTTCAGAAATTGGAATTCTAGATTGACTTTCATTGTCCCTTAAGAGTAATTCTTAGGATTGTAATGCCAATTTAATGTACTTCAACTCCTTGTTATGCACCTTCTATATAGTGCATTAATTATTATTATTTTTTCATTGCAATATCTTGAGTGTGTCACTTGGTATATTTCCACATCTCCTTGATGTTTAGTTGTCAATGTTATGCCAAAATCGAGGCTAATCCATATTTCCATCTTAGGTAAGAGAGGAGGGCCATCTAACTGCGTTGGTGGGCTCCAATCATTGATGGAATGGTTGGAATTTTTGTTTTGGCATTAAATTTTATCTTGTCCATTACACTTTATACTTTTGAGAGAAAAATTAGGTTACAAAATTATAGCCTAGAAACAAGGGATTGTCATTGTACTCATTATAATTCAATGTAACTATGCAACTATTATATGGAGTTATAAAAAGTGTGTTTCAGTTTTACTCAAAAGGTGAAACTTATGGTATTGGGGTTTCCTAAGGGCAACTAAAGTATTAATATATATATATATATATATATATATATATATATATATATATATATATATATATATATATATATATATATATATATATATATATATTGTTTTAATATGATATGTCATAAGAAGTATATTATATTATGTGCAATATTTATATAATATTAATTATACTAGGATTTGAAAAAAAAAAACTCATGGATCTTCTTGTTGGATTGATTGCTTGCCATGTTTGGATGATTCATTCTAAACGGAAATATACTTGCATTAGCATTCTATCTTATTGGCTTAAAAGCAATTTCTTTATTTTTCGGTGTTAGTGGAGTAAAAAAAGCTTTGCATCATCTTAGCATATATTTTTAGTGTTTTTTTTGTGGAAATATGTTTGAAGAATAGGCTTGTCCTATTGAGTTAGTGGACAAAAACCCAACAAAAAAGTAGGTTAATTAAGAAGGAAGATGTCCTACATTTGACTAAATAAGTACTAGATAGTTTAATAGACATACTTGGAGGTTTGAATCTTGTGAGTGGTGGCTTCCTATAACATCTAGATGTAGTTTACAAAAAGATTATAAATTTATTACATGAGTTTCAATGAAGATTTTGATGTGTTTTATCTATAAGATGATTGACCTAATTTGCCATATTTCATAATCAATATACTGGACATGTCTAAATTTATGGAGCAAGAGTAAACACCAGTAAGGAGATATTTAAAGACCTTACAACATTAGTTAGAAAGGGATTCGTGACTAAAACTATAGCTCTTAAGGAATATTATAAAGTAGATCAAGTTATAAAAATTACCCTTTTCCTTTTTATTGTCTCATTTGCAATGTGCATGAGAGAAATTTTTAAAGAATGAATTGTTACCTCAAGTTTAAATTGCCTATGAAAACAAACAAACAATGGACCATAATCATGGGAAAGTAGATCAACAAGTGAGATTTTAATAATGGTTCAATCTCAATAAGGTATGCCACCGCTAAGAAATCCAAGCCCAAACCCCACACTGATTAGTCATGTTGTTCAAGAACTAAACCAAAAAGGTTTCAAACATCACAAATATTCTATCAATTTTTTTATTTCATACATCATGTCCAAGATCAATAATTCTTTTCAATTTAAGGGTAGTGATAAGCATCACAAAAAAATCTTGGCATAAACATAGTTACATCTTTGCTATAGAATAACATGGACGATTTGAAAATCTAAAACATTACAATTGAATGTCAAAATAACATACAAATGTTTTGTATATAATTTCAAAATAAATAACCAAAAGTACTAGTTTTAATGAATTTGATCAAGTCCACTATATTTTTTAATTTTTTTTACTATAAACATATTTAATTGTTTTGAATTTTTAAGAATATAAAATATTAATTATTTTAATAAAACATAAAATTATACATTTACAAATAAACTCTATTTTATTAAATCAATATACATAACTAATTGAAATGTTACAATGAAAATATGAAATTATCTATAAGTTTAATTTTTTAATAATTATAAACTAAAATAATAATTAATCAGCCATATTTTATTTATGCCGAAGGTGTATCCAATTTGAAGTGCACCAAGCTAAGTTTGACCATCGACGGCTTGCAATGCTGGAGAAGGGTTGGACTACGATTGAAATGATCTGCTACATTGAAATTTTAATCTGATCCATTCATCGATCAACGGTGTGAGGGGATGCAAGACAATCAAACTAAGTTGATCTATTCATCTTGAAAATAAAAAAATAATGTTGGTATCTGTTGTATGTCATGCTTAAGATAGAAAATGAATCAACAACTCTATTTTTTTGTGTAGCAGAAGACTCTGAAGGTTGAACATGATTAAACAGGGGAATAATTCTAATGTTGGTTTGAAACATTAAAGCTAGCTAAGGTAAGCACCAAGCAGGCTCTAATGTTGGTTTGAAAGATTAAAGCTAGCTAAGGTAAGCACAAGCAGACTCTACATATTGCGGTGACCAGATTATTTGGCTTTTTGTACATATCTTTTGTTCATGGACACTACAACAAATCCTTGTGATTAGCTCCCTTTTTTTTGCTTTTTTGTTGCTTCCACCCACTATTTTAATGTATTTTTCTCCATTTTTTGGGAAAATTCGGCGCTATTTTCGGGATGGCGCTATTTCTGGCATTTTTTGTGCTGACCAGAACAAGACGGCGCTAAATCCGACGTAAATTTGTGGTGACATTAGCACCAATATTAGCACTGCTATTAACACCCACTGTAACACCCTTATTAACACCAAGATTAGTGCCAAAAACTACGCCTACTATAACACCCAGATTAGCACCTAAATTAGCAACTAGATTAACATCTACATTAGTGCCCATATTAGCGCCTTAAGTAGCACCTATTCTAGCACCTAATTTAGAGCCTTTTTGGTGCCTAATTTAGCACTTGATGTAGTGCCTAATTGTTCTAATCTAGCAAGGATTAAGGGTATTAGAACAAAAAATCCTTCCCCAATATTCACTAGCCTTCAGTTGCTTGCCTACATTTCACTTGCATGAAAAGATCTACTACCTTTGATTTTTCATTGTATTTAACATGAAATGCAACAATTTGTGTGACACGATCCATACTGTCACCAGTATTCCCCATTTATTCCTCCAAATAATCATAAACAAATAAATTTTTTCCTTTACCGCAGTACTTTGTGTAGATTAAGGGTTGAGGGTTGAGGGTTGAGGGATTAAGGGTTGAGGGTTGAAAATTGAGGGTTAATGGCGGTTTAATGTATAGGGTAGAGGGTTGAGGGACGTATATGGTTCAAGGATTAGGGTTCAGGGTCCAATGTATAGGGTAGAGGGTATAGGGGTTAATGAGGGATTAGGGTTTAAGGGTACTTGAGGGTAGAGGGTAGAGGGTAGAGGGTACTTGAGGGTTTAAGGGTTGAGGGATTTGTTAGGTCTCAAAAGTGCAGGTTTTAAACCATAAGGGGGTGCCAATCCCTTAATAAACCTTTGGCCCACGAAAAAGGTAAATAAGACTGATTACCTTCTACTCTTCAAGTTCAACCAGACCTAGGCGGGTATACTTGAACAATAAGGAAGATTTACAGGTAAATATGGTTCCTAAATTTAGCAATCTACTCACTAAGGAACATGAAGGTGGATTAGATACAGAGTTTTAGTGACTAATTTATAGTGAGAGTAATTAAGAATTCAAGTTTGTGAGTTGTAATTTGGATGTAATATCTAATTATGACCAGTGCCTACTTCTATTGGGTGGACGGAGTGGAGGGGTGAATGATGGTTTTGGAGATAGGCTTCTGTAAGATGGGTAGATTCACTCTTCAGCTTAACTTGAATAGTTGTGCACTTTGAATGTTTGCACCTTGTGCAAATGTGCAAGTATGTCAATTATTTGGGCTCTTCTTAGTAATCCTAGTGATATCCCCTCATGCTTTTGTGAAGTTGTGAAAGGATTTAATTCATATGTGAAAGGAAACCAATTAAGACAATCTATTCAAAAGGACTTTAATCCAAACAGGAACCTATCAAATTTGATTTCTTAAAAGGAACTTTAATTCTTCTGCACACCGAAACCATTCAACAACATCGCACAATTACAACAAATGCGTATTGACAAATTAAATGTATTTTCAAACACTCAATTTGAATAACATAAATAGCCACTTCGGAGATAGCCAAATAATATATAAGCATATAAATCCACACAACAGTTGAGCACTTGAAAGAAAATTAACAATTATACATAACCTTCTCCATTATATTTATCTTTGAATAATATGCATTATAACAGTAGTTTCTGATATGAGATAGATGGGAAAATTGGTGCAATCTATCTTCTCACTAATGCCTACCCTAAATGGAAATGATGTGATGATGATCTATTCGGGTCTTGGTCTCTCTTATATATATATGAGAGGCAACAAGTTACAAACCCGTTACAAAAATTCATGTCGTTTGATAACTAACATAATTAAGAAAAAGAAATATTGCAACAAATGAATGCACCAATCTGTTAATCTCCAAGAAGAATCCCATGACCACATAAGATCTTTTCAAAGCTTCTACTCCATGATAGGGTGCTCATGTTGTTGGTTGACTCCTTTCATCTTGATGGTTGTCTCGTTGTGTCTGGTATATCCATAGTTTGGTTAAGGAACAAATTAAATGCAAAGAGGCGATGAATGTCTCTTGTTGAGCACAAGTATCTATATTGGAGATCACTTCCCTCATATCATATTCCCTATACATCATCTTCTCAAGCTTCTTGTGAGTATTTTGTAAAATTATGTCCTCATCATTGATTTCATGTAGTGCAACAGTCAGAAGTGCATCAAACTCTTCCTTCCAATCATCATACTCTCGAGGATTTCCCATATCATTATAAAATGTTGGAGTCGAATTGAAGCAGTTGAGATCTTCCATGAGCTTGTTATGATATCCATTGTATGATTCTACCAATTTGTTATGTGTCTGAATTATGTCCTTTCAGGATTTGCTTGTCTCGAAGCTCCTCTCTCTTTTCAATTATTCTCCCCTATAGTCATTCATTCTCCTCTATTGCTAAGTATACCTACTTAAATTTTCTCCAATACTCATCAGCACATTTCATCATCTTATTGAATCTCCCCTTGATCATTTCAGATGCAGTATTATACTTGATGGTTTTGACTTCTTTCTCCAATTGTTTACATTTTTCTTGAGATTTCAAGTGGCAATTTTTCCAATAAGTTGTATCAACCATTGCATCCAATACTCTCTTATCCTTTTCAAGCCATGGGGAATACAACTCTAGTGTGGAAGAGGAAGATGATATTTCTCTTTGATGTGTTAATTCCTTCTTCAACTTGTCATTTTCTTTAACTAGCTTATCAATATGTGCTTTGGTGAATTTCTCCACATTGACATTCAATTATGTTGTCTCCATGGGATTGGTATCCCCTACTCTTTGGACCAAGAGATGCCCAAACATTTGGTTTGGATTATCAATCACAACAGGTCTTTTGTCATGGGAGTACAATGACCAAATAAGCAAGGTGGCCTCATTTGGATTGTATCCAGATCCTGAATACATCTTATCACTTGCTTCCTCTATTAAGTTCATTGTTTTGTCCCCTCTCTTTCTGAAACTATCAAACACAATTGCAAAGCTTATATCCCACTTGGGAAAAAGAAATACTCTAGCTTCCTGAAGTAACTCTCTCCCTCTATAAAGAGTGATGGACTCCATCTCTTTGTCTATTTCTTTTTTCAATTCTTCCAAAGTAACAACCTCTCGTTCAGGAGTGACATCCTACATCTTTTGTCTCATTTTCTTGCCTTTATATTCATAAAAAATGATTTAAACTCAAAAGACTTAACAAAATATTCATCACAAATGAACTCCTATCCATCCTTGACCTTAACATCATTAGATAATTCATCTGATGCTTTAAATCTTACAACATTGTGTTCTTGAGGAGGCTCATACTATGCAGTTATAGGAGCAATTATTTGTTGTACTTGCTCATCTTCCTCATCACTCTCCTCATCTTCACTTATATCAGTATCTATAGAAAAACTCACCTCAGGAGTTGGCTATGAAGGAATATAATCTAAGGGCCCTATATCTTCAACCTGCACTCCTGAATAGGTTAGATGAGTGACATCAAAGAAAAATGAAGGCACATCATTTACCAATTCATTCACATGAGCAATGAGTTTCTCAATCCTTGCTAGAGGATCTTGTATTTCACCAAATGCCCTCAAATAATATGGGACATTTCTTCTTTTCCATTCCTCTACGAGCATAACCCTATTATATGAAGTCATTCTATCAGTGGTAGAGGCTTCATCATGGTTTCTGATCACATCTTCATCTGAGAACACATGCTCATACCCTGATAACCCCTGTGATAGCCTTGCTTTGTGAATAAAGCCTTCTGCATCAAATTTTTCCCTTTTATTTCCTAGAGGGAGGTTATAATGTGCCAATTTAGCATCAATTTCCTCATATCCCTAATTTGCAACCATTGTAAAGTCTCCAAAACATAAAGTTTTGGGAATAATTGATTGTTTGTTGTGTGTTTTGAGGTTTTTGGCATCATATTTTTCCAATTGCCTTGCAATTTCTAAGTATGCAATTCTCTTAGGAACTACTCGTGGCAACAAGTGTGGAGTTCCTTCAAACCCATAAACCCTGATCACTGTGCAGTCAGGAAAAGCATACCAGTCTCCCCAGTTATGATTCACCTTCTTCCTTGGGTCATTTTCCTTTGGTCTTAGAAAATTTTTTACTTCTTGGGATAAGTTATAATCACGCGCATATCCCAACAGAGTCACATATGGTTTCACAAAAAACTCCTCAAAATAAAGATAATGAGATCTACCAAATCGACTATCCCATAATGAAGTCCACATCTGTATAGGTTTGAGGTTTCCATTTTCATCTGTATCTCTTATTCTTAATTCTTCACTCCAGACCCTTCTAACATGTCCCTCGTGCATGAGAAAATGCATGAACAGAGAATAATGTTTGAAATGAATATATTCGCTATTATTTTTAATCTTTTCAAGCTCCTGGTTTAGGTCATTGGCCAAGTATCTAGCATAATTGAATGATCTGGCATCAGTGCTTTGTATGTCTGCAACTAAGACCATTGGGGCAATAGACATGAAAAGTGGGACCTCTACCCCCAAGACCTGACCAGCTGAATAAGTGTATCAAAAATATTCTTCAAACAAGTCCTCATGAAAAGGAGGGTTTTCATTGCTTGAAAACCTCCTGAGTTGTCCTCCTTCATTCTTGGCCCTATGCAAGGGTATTTTCCATCATTTGTAGCTGGTATCCATATGGTGATACTCTGTCAAGAGGTCTCTAACCCTCATGAATGGCAAGTTCATAGGACACTCCAACTGAAACACATTAGAAATTAAATCCCCAAAAATAACAAACACGTTAGCCCCATTATGTGATTAAATAGTTCTCCTCTTGGGGTCATATCTGCTAGCCAGAGCTTTAATTAGTTCTACATTTATGAACACGTTGGGCACCATGAATTTTCCCAAGTTCAACCTCCATGGGTTATAGACTAGCTGAAACCTAAATTATTTTCTGTAATGATACATGAAGAGTTCATACCCGCGTCATGGTGTCCAAATATCTCCCAAGCCCTTACATTTTTCTAATAATCTATCCATTGAAGGATTCGTTAGAGCACTCCTCCTAGGTCTTGGCCCCGACCCAATGCATTGATCTATCAGGTCTTGATTTAGGGGTCTCTTCTCAGTTTTTTGTTTCTTAGCTTTGGGTTTTGTTGTGTTTTCCTCCATTGTTTGAATTCTTAATCTTTTGAAAAAATACAACTTCTTAGCTGGAATTGGTGTACTTACTTGGGTCTCACCTCCACTGGTTTTTGCTATGTAAGAACTCCTAGCTTTTCCTTTTCTTTTTTCCTCAATGAAATCTTCCAGACTATGCGACAATTATGCGATCAACTTGTGCTTCAATTCTGGCTCATAAATACACAATCTGTTTCAGTCTTGTCATTGGAGAGAAGCATTTATTTTTAAATATCTTGACAATGCCTTGAGATGTCACATCAATTAGTACAGTCATCATGGTCGTATCGGCGAGACTGTGATCCTTATTCCACCAATAGCCACCTTCTTCATCGATGAACAACTTTCCTTTGGTCTATTGGTGGGATGCTATAATATATTACCCCAATACACATTAATTCCCTCGATATATTTTAATTATTGATAATTTGTGATTATATCGGGACATCGGGGGAAAGCAAACATTTTTTCCACCGATGTTCATGAGTTACAATGATGTGCTTACTTTTGTTGACTCTATCGGTCTATCGGGGAGAACGCCTTAGGATTCAACCCAATAGGGAATTGTTACACTGATACTAGAGCTTCTTTCATCAAGCCATCAACGAGGCTATGATGGGGGCTCCGCTGATGAGGCATTGTTAGGTCAATAGTGCTAATTTTTATTTAGGAATGGGGAAAGATTATGGAGTCTCAAACTCATTTATGGGTGTGTCAATTTGGCAATGTGGGCTACAAAATCAATCTTGTCACACAAATTTCAACAATTTGTGTTGATCATAAAATTAAAATGTGATGAATTTATGTGAAAAGTGGAGGATAGGTGGGTGGAGGCTATTAAAAAATGTGAGATTTTTTAGTTCTGATAGGATTAAGGGTTGAGAGTAATTTACTTGGGTTTAAGGGTTTAAGGGTTGAGTGATTAGGGTTGAGGGATTAGGGTCGAGGGTATAAGAGGGTATGTATTGGCCAGTTGAGGGTAGAGGGATGTAGAGGGTTTAACGATTTAGGCTTTAGGGTATTGGGTTGAGGGTATAGGTTGGTTGAGGGATTAGGGTTGAGGGTAGAGGGTAGAAGGTTTAAGGCCAGTTTAGGGTTTAAGGTTTAGGGTTGAGGGATGTTAAGGGTTGAGGGTAGAGGTTTTAGTGTATAGCTAGGACATTTGAGGGTATATGGTTAAAGGTTGATTAGGGTTGAGGTTCCAATGTAGAGGGTAGAGGGTATAGGGGTTTACTAGGGTTTAGGGTTTAAGGGTTGAGGATTGAGGGATTAAGGGTTGAGGGTTGAGGGATTAAGGGTTGAGGCTTGATGCTTGAGGGTTTAAGGTTGAGGGTAGAGGGTTGAGGCTGGTATATGGTTGATGGATTAGGGTTGAGTGTCCAATCATGTATAGGGTAGAGGGTGCAACTATAGGGGTTGATGGTACGTATATGGTACGTACGTTGAGGGATTAGGGTTGAGGGTCCAATATTGTATAGGGTAGAAGGTATAGGGGTTGAGGGATTAGGGTTTGACTAGGGTTAAGGGTAGAGGATAGAGGGTAGAGGGTTAATTAAGGGTTGAGGGATTAGGGTAGAGAGTTTAGTAATTGGGTTTAAGGGTTTAACTAGGGTTGAGGGATTAGGGTCAAGGGTACTAGAGGGTATATGGTTCAAGGATTATGTTTTAGGGTCCAAAGTATATACAGGGTTTAAGGGTTTAGGGTTGAGGGACGTTAAGGGTTGAGAGTAGAGGGTTTAGGGTATAGCTAGGACATTTGAGGGTATAATATGGTTAAAGGTTGAATATTTGGGACATTGAGGTTCCAACGCAGAGGGTAGAGGGTATAGGGATTGAGGGTCCTTGAGGTTTTAAGGGTTGAGGGTTGAGAGATTAACTAGGGTTGATGGTTGATAATTGAGGGTTGAGGGTTTAATGTATAGGGTAGATCAAAGGGACGTAGAGGGTATAAGAGGGTTTAAGGGTTGAGGCTTTAGGGTTTAAGGTTAAGGGTTGAGGGTATATATATGCAGGTTGAGGGATTACTAGGGTTGAGGGTCCAATGTATAGGGTAGAGGGTATAGGGGTTGAGGCCAGATTAGGGTTTAACTAGGGTTGAGGGTTGAGGGTAGAGGGTAGAGGGTTGAGGGTTAATTAAGGTTTGAGGGATTAAGGGTTGAGGGTTGAGGGATTAGGGTAGAGATTTTAGTAATTGGGTTTAAGGGTTTAACTAGGGTTGAGGGATTAGGGTCAAGAGTATATGGTTCAAGGATTAGGGTTTAGGGTCCAAAGTATATATAGGGTTTAAGGGTTTAGGGTTGAGGGACATTAAGGGTTGAGGGCAGAGGGTTTAGGGTATAGCTAGGACGTTTGAGGGTATAATATGGTTGAAGGTGGAATATTAGGGATGTTGAGGTTCCAATGTAGAGGGCAGAGGGTATAGGGTTTGAGGGTACTTAAGGGTTTAAGGGTTGAGGGTTGAGGGTTTAATGTATAGGGTAGATCAGAGGGATGCAGAGGGTATAAGAGATTTTAAGGGTTGAGGCTTGTGGGATTAAGGTTAAGGGTAGAGGGTTGAGGGTATATATATGTAGGTTGAGGGATTACTAGGGTTGAGGGTCCAATGTATAGGGTAGAGGGTATACAAGTTGAGGCCGGATTAGGGTTTAACTAGGGCCGAGGGTTGAGGGATTAAGGGTTGAGGGTCCAATGTATAGGGTAGAGGGTATAGGGGTTGAGGACGGATTAGGATTTAACTAGGGTTGGGTTGAGCGTAGAGGGTAGAGGGTTAATTAAGGGTTGAGGGTTGAGGGATTAGGGTAGAGAGTTTAGTAATTGGGTTTAAGATTTTAACTAGGGTTGAGGGATTAGGGTCGAGGGTAAAGGGTATAATATGGTTCAAGGATTAGGGTTTAAGGTTGAGTGTGGAGGGTTGAAGGTATATGGTTGACAGATTAGGGTTGAGGGTCCAATATTGTATAGGCTGGTAGAGGGTATAGGGGTTGAGGGTACGTATATGGTTGAGGGATTAGGGTTGAGGGTCCAATGTATAGGGTAGAGGGTATAGAGGTTATGATGGATTAGGGTTTAACTAGGGTTGAGGGTAGAGGGTAGAGGGTAGAGAGTTGAGGGTTAACTAAGGGTTTAATGTGTTTTTCTCCAATTTTTTTAAAAAGTTGGTGATATTTATCAGGATGGCACTATATATTTTACGTCGAAGGCGTATCCTATTTGATGAAGACAAACATGAAACTGCCAACCGATGGTTGATATCAGACTACCGAACCTTGAAACGGTTTGGTCCATTGATACCCTTTTCTTGATTTTATCACATTATAATAATATTTTACTTGGAAAAGTCTGCCCCGTGTTGCATAATATCTTATACGGATTGTGTACACATGGAAAATATACCAATCACATATGATCCTGACTTTACTAACATCGGTTCATCCTGAATCATCTCTTTGCTAATCATTTAATTAAATAATCTCTATTTAATTAAATTCATCACATTTCATCTCTTAATTAAATAAATCAATTTTATCTGATCAAGTCATCATCTCCTATTAATTAAATAAATCATTTTTTATTTAATTAATCCTATAGTCCCTCTTTTAATTAAATAATTCATTTTATTTAATTAATCTCTAAAGTCACTACATTAAATTAAATAAATTAATCTTTATTTGATTTAATCTAACACCATCTTCTTTAATTAAATAAATCAAAATCTTTATTTAATTAAATCTAAATCATATTCTTCTCAACTTTGATTTATTTCAATCCAAAAATCTAAATCAAATTGTCACATCAACTAATCTCATATTAAATTAATCAAATCTTGATTAATTTAATCCTGATCACCTAAATCCTCTATATTTTGCCACTTGCACATGAAAATACATTTAAATGATTTATTAAATATCTATTTTCTTTCAACATGGCATCTTTAGGGGAATATTCCTCCAAGTTTGAAAATCTCTCCAAGTGGGATTTGTCCTTTCAACAAAGCATTTAACTCCTCTTACATGTCCTTGTGCATTGAGCCAAGTGGCATTTAAGTCATTCTTTTCTCCCTCCAACAAGCCAACTTTCAAATTTGAAATTCCACTAATAACATTTATTGTGCACATTCATCAAATTGTGTTCAAGCTTCCTCCGCTCACATCTTGAAAAGTGGAACTTTCCCATTGGATGATGAATGATCCCACATTGCTCCATTTTTCTCATTCCTCCATCTTGTCTTTTTATAAATAGGAGGCTTTCCTTCATATTTTGGATCCACAACTTAGAGCAAAGTTACTCTCTTCACATTGAGAGCTAATTTTATCCATTTCATATCAAGTGTTCATCATTTTCATGGTTTCATAGCAAGGTTATGCCAAAATTTCATCAAGGAGCTTCAATCATCCACAAATCTTCATCAAGCTTGCATAGGAGTTGGGAAAGGGCCAATTTCCACATCAAATTGGCACCAATTCTCCCATGGGATTAAGAATTTGCATGTTTAAATAGGATTTCGATTACTTTCTTTTCTTTGTTCTTCAATTTCTTTCCTATTTGAGCATTGTAGATGAATTTCATGGGGAATCTTAATTCTAACTTGCATTGGGATCTAATATTATGTTGGTTTACTATGTTTGTGCAGGTATAGAATTGGGGTTCTACATTTGGCGCTAGAAGGAGGGCGTGTGACATAAAGTTTGAAATATATCAGTCTGTTTTGTGACAACACTTGCAATAGAAAGTTTGAAATGTTTGTGACACACTTGCGACAATTTTTTTGAAATATATCAGTATGTTTTGTGATAGTACTTGCGACAGAAAGTTCAAAATGTTTCTGACACACTTGCGATAGAAGTTCAAAATATATCTGTCTGTTTTGTGACAGAACATTAGATTAAATTCTCTTTCTGTTGTTTTTTATGTGTCTTTTTTCTGACAAGCAGGCGACAAAAAGTTTGAAATGTTTCTGGCACACTTGCGATAGGAAGTTCAAAATATATCCGTTTGTTTTGTGACAGAACATTAGATTAAATTCTCTTTCTGCTATTTTTGAAATATGTGTCTATTTTTTTAAAAGCAAGTGGTAGGAGCCTATGTTTCTGATGCACTTGCGATAGAAAGTTTGAAATGTTTTTGACGCACTTGCGATAGAAAGTTTGAAATTTCTATGACATTGGAATCAAGAAAAAGTAAGTAGATTGGAGTTGAAGAAAATCAAGCATTGAACTTAAAATTGACAAAGCATTTTTAAATGCTTGGGGCTTCCATTCTATACTTTCATTTTTTGTTTTAGGCCTAACTCACCTCGGTTTTGGGTTTAAAATTAACCAATGATTTAATCTCTTCAAGATTGGTTAAAATTGAACTTAGACACTTACTAGCTTTTCGATTTGGTCTAAAAAATGAACAAACAACTTTCACAATCACAATTTGGTGCTTAAAAAGAATCTAATTCTTGCTTAGAAGGATTAAAATGAACATGTGCATTTGGTGTTTTGTAATCTTTTTCACAAAGTGTTATGCCTTGCATAACCACCCCATTCTAAACTTGTTTAAAATAGGTCCCCCCCTTTTTTTGGTTATGTTTCCTTTGGCCTTTTGTTTTCTTCCTTAGGCGTTTTCTGTTTTGTTTTGGCGGATGCGGAACGCGGATCGAAACCGAACTCTGGAACTTTTCTAGGTTCCAGGTTCCGGTTCCGTTCCAATTCCAGTTCTGCCAGTTTTTTTTGTTTTGTTTGTTTGTCATCCTTTGTTCTGGTGGACGCGGGACGCGGAACAAAATTGAACTTTAAAACTTTTTCTAAGTTCTAGTTTTGTTTCCCCTTCCAGTTCCAGTTTCGCCAGTTTTTTGCGTTTGTTTCCTTGTTCTGGTGGACGCGAAACTGGGACCAAAACCGAACTTTGGAATTTCTTCCAAGTTCTCGTTTCCGTTCCATTCCCAATTCTGGTTCAGCTAGTTCTTTGTTTGTTTTGGAGGAAGCCGGACGCGGACCGAAACCAAACTCTGGAACTTTTCTGAAGTTCCAGGTTCCGGTTTCGTTCTGATCCCAGTTCTGCCAAACTCATTTTTTTTTTGCCTTTTGTTCGGATCATTTGGTCATGGGGTGTTTTCTTCCCTTCCTTTTTCCTTTTTCATCCTTTTTTTCATCGTTTCTTTGTGTGTTGTCAAAGGTAGGGTCAGGATGGAATCCAAACCTAAAACTCTGAAAAGTTTCAGTGTCGGATTTGGTTTCGTTCCCGCCCCCATTGTGGTTCACCCGGGATCGGTTTTTGCTTCGATCTCACTTGCGTTTGTTTCCGTGTTTGTTTCTTGTGTTTGGTATTTTTTGCGGGGTTGGGTTTGGAATGGATTTGGGATTTGGTTTTTTGTAAAGTTTTTATTTCCTCATTTCGGTTCTGACTTCGCCCCTGCCCTGTTGTGGTCCTCAATTACTTTGCTTTTTGAGGACGCGGAGCTGGAATGTGGGCTGAATTTGGAAATGTTGGTTATTTCCATGTTTTGTTCTCGTTCCGACTCCAGTCCTGGTTCCAGTTTCATTTTGGTTCCGCCTTCGCCGGAGTCAAGTTTGTTTTCGGTAAATGTGAGAAAGGAGAAGGTATGAAAGGTAATACGAAGAATGATATTTTCAATGCTTTTAGAGGACTGATGAAGGCATTGTTTTGCAGGGTTAAAGCATGTCGAGAACATCTGATGCTGTTTCTCAAGGAAGTCAACCCGCGAAGGTTCTAGGCCAAGAGGAAAGTGTAAAGGGAGGAGGTCGCAAGTCTTAATGATGGACGAGACGTTCACTGGCCGAAGTAGGTGTGCATGAATGGAAATACCCTTGGAGCACTCAAGCCACTTTGTAGAGTAGTTTTCGAGGTCAAGGATGAAACACGTGAAGTCTTAATGACAGACACGAGGGCTACGAGTTGATGATGGTGGTTGTAAACAATCTAGAGACCATGCCTGCGGGAGATATTTTACCGACATGAACAGAGTATATGCATTTAATGCATGATTGAATTTGTTCCAAACTCTTCTAGAGCTGACTCCTTTTATGACTAGCTTATTGTAAACCCTAAACAGGGCTGACTCATTTTGGACGCGCATGTATAAATATGGCGTTTTCCCCTCTTTGTAAAAAAAGATCTTCTTTTCGGTTAAGAATTAGCAGTTAGGGTTAGAAGGTAGATAAAAAAACTCGAGAGCAGAAATAGAGTAGGAGTTATGTTTAGTAGGAGGAGGTGATGTATCTTCTAGATTTTCTTAGTATAGATGGCGATAATTCGAAGACATGGGTTTTCTGTACACTGGTGATCTTGCCAAATTTGTAAATGTTGTTTATCTGTTTCATTAATAGTAGAAGTAGCCAGATTTAAATCTACTTCATATTGTGCTCTAGAATGGTATTTATTTTGGGTTAATCATTTGATTTGAAAAGCTTTCAAGGAATGAAATTCTATTTTATGTTTTTTTTGAATGATGATTTGCAATCTATTTTTAAAGTTTGCACTGTGAATGAATGAAACTGTGTATTAATTACAAGTTAATTTTATTCTGCAGTTTTAGTTTAAGAATTCCTTGGAAGGTAACAAGTCTGATTAGTTGAATGAATCAACATTCTCTTTAGTTTAAAAGCTTTAATTTATCTTTTTCTATTTCTTTAAAACCATCGGTTAAAGTAGGTTTAAATATATGTTTGATCTTATAAAAATCCAAAAGCTTAAAACCAACAGGCCCCTTGAACATTACAGCCATATTGACCATTTCCTGAAACAACAACGTTGTGAACCAACATCAAAGAACTTGGGAGGTGATCAGTTTGATTGTTGATTGTATTTTTCAAGAGAGGTGAGGTATTTCACTTTTATCTTACCTACATGTTGTGGGTCAACTTGGCACCATCAACAGATCTGGTGCTAGAAGGAGGGCCAGAAGAGAAAACTGGATAATATTGGGTTTTTCTCACCAGAAAGGTCCCATAGAGTTCTTCGATCAGCTGAAAACCCACCACCTCTGGTAGAACTCAAGACCCCAACAAGACACAAGATTCACAAGACTGGGGCAACCATTATAGCACCCTTGTCAGCTCCACTCACTCCACCAAGCTTTTCACCAATACCCTGGTGGATACTCGTCAATCCACCACCAAATCCATCTCAAGTGCCATTACAGCTGGTTCAGCCCATCCGATAGCTGACTCAACCACCACCACCAATGGCATTTTTTATGAATAATCCCTCTCCATTGGGGACTATTCCTGGAGGCTTTCAAGATATGCCTAATAATCCTGAGAGATTTTGTCCCAAATGCATTCATGGCAAATCAAGGAGTGCTGAAGAGCACATAAAAGCTTTTAAGGACACTTGTACCAGAGCCCAGATAGCTCACCATGATGTAGTTTGTAAGTTGTTCCCATTATTCCTTAGGGGATATGGTGTACAACTAGTACCTAAATCTTCCATAGGGTTCTATTCGGAGCTGGACAAACCTGAAGAATGCTTTCATCATTCAATTAAGAGTTTATGTGGATCTAGCCATTTTGTTCCACCAATTTTCTACCATTAGGAAGGAGCCATGTGAATCCCTGCCCTTGTTTAATACCAGGTTTCAACGAATGTATAGGAGACTGCAGGACCCCTATCTAGTTGCTGAGAATAGTGCCATTCAAGCATATTTTAGGTTTATAGACCTTTTGCTTGGATTGTTCCTACAAAGGACTTATCAGCCGACATATATTAATTCCCTATCTAAAGTTTATCATCTAGCCATCAAGCTGCAACAACAAACTAGCTCCCAACAAGGAAACTTGGGAGGAGGTTTTCCTTCAATGGGGTATCAAATACCTAATCCAACCCCTTTATTCAATACTGTCCCAGGGATGTCTCCTTCCTATTATGGACCTATATCTGAGTTGCAGACTCAATCTCCTGTTTCATTCTTTGCCAACGGAGCTCCTGAATTCTTTCAACAATCACAGGCTCATCACGGTCCACATGGTCATCATAACCAAGCTGGAATACCAAATCCCGTCGATCAGCCACCTATTGCTAAGAGTTTTTTAGAGTGAAAAGATAGTTCAACTCACAAACAAGGAGGATACCTTAAAGAAAACTCTGTCTCAAGTCACAAATGATATGGCTCAGCTTAAACTAAACCCCTCTCAGAACCAAGGTAATTACCCTAATTAGAGTAATAACAATCAGGGTAATTATCTAAACAACTACAATCACAGCCAGAGGAATTATCAAGGCCAAAACTCCCCTAACCAATGCTATCAAAATCAAAATAGAGGATATAACCAGAGGCCAAATAACAACCGACAATGGAATACAAGGCCAAATAATGGTGGGGTTCCTCACAATTATCAAGCTAATGAGGATAGGCCACATGTTGCGAATGTGGCTGACCTCATTTTTATGACTAACTGGTGCAGGTTGCATGATACTGCAACTCATTCCGAGGTAAACTGCCCTAAAATGGAGAAGGTTGTGAAGATGGCACAGGAAGATGCCCAAATGTTCCAAGGGAATTCAAACAAAGGAGGTGGCTCAGTGGATACAGCTATGACTTATGACCTCTTTGAAGAAGAACCTTAATTCCCAATGTAGAATGAGAATGAACCAGAGGAAGATGTGTATGATGCCCAAGCTTTTTAGACAAAGGGAGGAAACTTCCTAAGAAATCAGAATAAGGGTATGTTCACTACATCAGCACCACCTAACCATATGATGCCTCTAAATCAGGGTGCTGATAACAACCCTCCTCCACCAAGGTGTCTTCCTGACTCCCATAACAAAGGTAATTCATCTAGTGTTTTCAAATGTAATGCAAGCTATAACATAGAATTCAATATTGTTTCTGAGATGCAGAAACAAAAAACCTCTTTATCATACTTTGACATCCTAAAGTGGTGCCCTGCCCAACGAGAGATAGTGCTGAAAGCTTTGGAAGGAGCTGATAAATCAAAAGGGAAAACCAAGGTGGCACCCATTGCAGACATGAACGCAACTTTTTATAGAAGCAAGGTAGGAAGCCCACCATTTCTTTTAGTCTGAGAATCTGTGGGAAGAATCTACACAATTGTCTGCTAGATTCAGGGGCTTCTGGCAATGTGATGCCATTTTCTGTATGCAAGAAATTGGGATTGAACCCTGTCCAAACAAACAAGAAGGTCATCCAACTCAATAAAACAGAGGTTAATGTAGTTGGAGAATTGAGAAATATACATGTGCAAGTAGGGTCCGACCCTAGGATTTTAACCAATATGGATATTCAAGTAGTAGACATTCTCGAGACTTATGGTATGCTGTTGAGCAGAGATTTAATGAAGAGTATAGGGGGATACCTCTCCCTCGACTTTTCACACATGTGGCTACCATGGAGGGGAATGCCTACCCAGATTAGGATTGAGAGTGAACCTCGCCTCAAACATATCATCACTGAGTATGATTGTTCCAACGAGGTTGCTTATTTTGAAACCGAGATAGGGGTTTATAAAAAAGAGGAAGTTCTGACCTTTTCAGTTCTTGATTCTAAAGATTTGTCAATGAAAAGATTCCTTGATCCCATGATTAATGTAAACCAATAGGTATTGATCAGGAAGCTGCAACAGGATTAGCTAGTCTTAGGGGAAGATATCAATTTGCGGAGTCTCCTACTCCCTAATTGGTGCAGGATACACTACTGAGATCATTCAGAACTGACCTGCCAACCCTGCATTGGTGTTTTAAATCATGTTTCCCAAACCGAAGAGACCCGCCCAAGTCACCTTGAGGCCGCTTCAGATCACTTCTCATTCAAAGCCAAAAATGCAATAATGTTAACCAGGAATAATATACCTTCAAAGGAAGTCCCTCCTCAAACTGAACCTACCCCGGTCATAATACCAGATCAACGTAGTTACGATGAACAACCCCAAGGTTTGTTTGATAACCCTGCACTCACAAGTATACCAAAACCCAAGGGATTAATCAAAGATACAAGTGACTGTTGGAAAGATATCCTAGGATTATATGATATATCTGACTGGGAATCGGAAATTGCACCTAAGGAACCTATTGAACACCCATTCCCAATATTTGATGCAAAAGATCAAGTGGCCCCACCTATGGTTCATCTTATCCAAACACCCACAACAACCTCAAAGGGATCAACCCCAGCTCATGGTCAGCTATGGATCCTCATGTTTGATGGATCTAAATCCAAAATAGGGTGTGGTGTTGGGATTGAATTAACCAACCCGAAAGGGAAAACATTTTTTGCTTCTTACAGGCTGCAGTTTGGATGCACTAACAATATAGTAGAATATGAAGCATTAGCTCGGGGATTGATGTTGGCACATCAGAAGAAATTTAATGCCTTGATGGTTAGAGGAGATTCAAAAGTGATTATCAAGCAAGTACGCAGCCAGTACACATGTCATAATAAAAGGTTGGTAGCTTATAGAAATTGGGTATGGAACTTGATTGAAGACTTCGATGCTTTTGGGATTAGTTTAATTCCTAGAGAGGAGAATCAAATAGCTGATTCAATAGCTATGCCGCAAGTACCCTAGAACCCATGCAAGGCTCCAAGATTAAGAGATTCTTAGTAGAATATATATCCACCCTGATTGTTCCCGATAATGTCAGGAACTTTCAAGTCTTCGACGATGATCAACATATCCTTTCTTTTCTAGCAATCTCAGATGCTTTTGAAGGACAGATCATCGATGAGTCCAACAGGGATCAATGAGATTGGAACCTCGAATACTGCGATATAGAGGGGGTCCTCAATTTAAAAGGTAATAGCATTCCCAAGGGAATGGTGGCCTTAGAAATAATTTTCGATTCAGACCCAACGGCTTGGGAAAAGGTATCAACCGAAGATAAAGGAGGTGAATATGAAAATGTTAACCTAGCCGATTCTGGCCCTAAAAGAAATGTTTACATAGGGAAAGCTTGCCCTGGAGCAATTAGAAAAGATATACTAAGGGCACTGAAGAAGGATATTGCTGCAATTGCTTGGGGGTATGAAGATCTAAAAACCTTTGATACTTCTATGATAACTCATACTATTCCTTTGAAACCTGAGGCTAGACCATTTCGGTAGAAACAACGTCCTGTCAATGCCCTGATTGAACCATTGATCTTTAAGGAAGTTCAGAAATTGCTTTCTACAAGAATAATCTTCCATGTACAACATTCAACATGGGTGGCTAACTTGGTTCCAGTTCGTAAGAAGAATGGAGAGATCAAGCTATGTGTAGATTTCAGGAATCTGAATAGAGCTTCAGAAAAAGACAACTACCCACTCCCTTCTCTGGACGAAGTCTTGCAAACTGTCAATGGGTCTCAGATGATGTCATTCCTAGATGGCTATTTTGGGTACAATCAGGTGCTTGTTAATTATGAAGACAGAATGAAGACGACCTTCACTACTAAGTGGGGAACATTTGCTTATAGGAGGATGCTATTTGGTTTGATAAACACTGGAGCAACCTTTCAGCATGCCATGGACGTAGCATTCAATGATTTGATTGGTAAATGCATCATCGTTTATTTGGATGACCTGATAGTATTCTCTAAAGATAGACTAAACCATGCTGCAGACTTGGCTAAAGTTCTTGAAAGATGTATCTGATATGGTGTCTCTCTGAATCCTAAAAAGTGTGTGTTCGGGGTTTCTGAAGGGAAACTTTTGGGACACATAATCTCGAAAAGAGGAATCTCAATAGATCCAGACTGAGTTGAGTCTATTTTAAAGTTAACCATGCTAGGAAGTAAGAAGGAGATGAGTTCTTTCTTTGGAAAGATCAACTTTGTGAGAAATTTTATCACAGGTTTCACAGAGATTGTTAAACCTTTGAACAAAATGATGAAGAAAGATACTAGAATGAGATGGAGTAATGAGGCAAAGGCTACCTTTTCTCAGGTTAAGCAATCCATTTAGGAGGCACCATTCCTCACAAGTCCTGATACTTGAATCCATTTTATGTTTATTCTTTTGCCTCTGAACACTCATGTGCAATTGTCCTGACACAACGAAGAGAGGAGGGGGATGGGAGGCCAATTTCTTTCATGAGTTCTCTGTTTAAGAATGCTAAAGTCAAGTACCCACCGCTTGAGAAACAATATTTTGCACTAGTTAGAGTTGTCAAGAAGTTAAGGCAATATATCCTTCGAAGTCATATCATTGTTGTGGTTCCTGATGCCGCTGTGAAGTCTCTACTTATGTAGAGCGAGTTGGGAGAACAAAGGGGGAAATGGATGTCTATTCTATAGGATTTCGATCTAGAGATTCACCCCATGAAACTTGTCTGAGGTCAAGGCCTATCTAAATCAATGGCGGATGCTAGTGAGAACATCATTTGTCAGCAATACACAACATAGTCCTTTTCTAATCACCCTTGGTATGCCGATATTATTTATTTCATGCTCAATAATCGGTGCCTAGAGGGAATGAATACAACTCAGAGGAGAGCATTGAGAATGAAAATCTCCCATTATATGCTCAAAGGAGGATTGTTATACAAAAATAATTTTGAGGGAGTTTATCTACGATGCCTTGATCAACAAGAAGCTAGGCATGCAATTGCTGAATTTCATGGAAAACATGGCACGGGTCACAGTTCTGCAGATTCTTTAGCACATCAAATTCTCAGATCTGGTTATTATAGGCCATGTGTGTTTAAAGATGTCCACCAACATGTAAGGACATGCCATGTATGTCAAACTTCTGCATCAAGAGAGCGTCATCTAGCCATGCCATTGCAGCTTGTTTATGAGATAAGGCCATTTGCTCAATGGGCACTTGATTTTATTGGGGTAATTAACCCAAATTCTTCTGCAGGACACAAATTCATTTTGACTACCACGGATTACTGCACGAGATGGATAGAAGCTATACCCTACAAGAACAACACAATGAAAGTAGTAATCAAGTTCCTCACTGAATGCATCACCACTAGGTTTGGAGTACCCTTTGCACTGGTATGTGACAATGGCCCTACCTTTTCTTTTGCTAAGTTCATTTCATGGGCTTATGATCATAAGATTGTTTTAAAGTATTCTTCAAATTATTATCCGCAAGGAAATGGAGTTGCAGAATCAACTAATAAGAATCTCCTGGGAGTAATAAAAAAATTGTTAGAGAACAACCCTAGAGATTGACATACCCAGTTAAGATTTGTGTTATAGGCAGATAGGACTAGGATCAAGGCTGCTTTGAAGACTTCACCATTCAAGCTAGTGTATGGCCAAGAGCCTGTGTTCCCTATTCACTTGCAAATACATATCCTTAAGTTTATACATGAATTTTACTCTAGTGATGATAGGATTGAAGTAAGGTTAGCTAGCTTGTTGAAATTAGAAGAGCAGAGAGATGCTGCCTTGCAACAATTCTTTAGACACCAAGCTATTGTCAAACGTTGGTTTGGCAAAAGAGCCAAAATCAAGGCTTTCAGAATATCAGACCTTGTGCTGCTATGGGATAAGGCTAACGAAAAGAAAGGCGATCACCAGAAGTTTGATAAGTTTTGGTTGGGTCCCTATAAAATTGCTGAAATCCTAGGAGAAAATGCTTTCCGGCTAAACGGTTTAATAGGAGAACCTGTTCCATTGCCTGTCAATGGACAGTTTCTTAAACATTACTTTGGATCTTGAAAGTTTGATATTTTTGTTGGGCTATACATATGTGTAAATAAGTTTGCTTTTCTGCTTGTTTGTCATTTTGTTGTTTTCCTTGCTTCCCCCTTTTTCTGTTTGTTCTCTTGTTCGTTGCTCCTTTGTTTTTGGTTGTGGGGACCTTCATTTTATGCAGTTGTGTGAAGGGGGTTGTTACCTAAAGTATACGTTCGTTTCTTGGAGAGGTTGGTTTAGAGATTTTCAGGTTTTCTAATTGGATGATTTTGTCCTAAATTCGTTGTTTTATGTTCATTATCAATAAAAGTTGTGGAAAGTCTTGAAAACAAGGTGCAAACTAAACAATCTTCATTAACTATGACTGAATCTACCACAAATCAACAGAAACATCTCCTTTTGTAATGGTACATTTTTCTTAGGGCAATGGTGTTGCAAGATTTGAGTGAAAAATATGATTCCCTAGATGTTGTTATGAGGTCCATAGTAGTTTTCAACCCAGTACAAGTGTTGGACATCTGACATACTAAGAAAAAATTGAATGAAATATCTAAAACTTCAAGAAAAAAAGAACTATCTAAGAAAAGAAAACTCAATATGAATGGGTGATTCCGGTATCTCTACTGGGGCTATGGACGCCTGACTGGTAGTAGAGCAATGCTGTGAGAAAAATAGAGGTATCTCCGTCGGAGCTATAGACGCTTGACTGGCAGTGGAGCAATGCCTAGGATATCATTGCACAACAACTAAAGGGAATCAACTCATGTAGTTCAAATCTTGCACATTATTGTCTGAAAGGTGAGGAAAACTTTATAAAAGGTGATGCACCATCAAGCACACACATAGATTCAGGGTTAGCCAGTGTTGATTTATATTTGAGATTCTAGCTCAACCTTGGTTGTTAAACTGACCCAACTAGAGTTGTGATGTCAATAAACCAGGAGTTCTGGGTACCTAAATCCTTCGGTTTCTTAAAAATGGTTCAACCATTTTTCCCAGCCAAGTCACCAATTGTAATGCCTTGCATAACCACCCCATTTTAAACTTGTTTAAAATAGGTCTCCCCTTTTTTTCTGTTCTGTTTCCTTTGGCCTTTTGTTTTCTGCCTTAGGCATTTTCTGTTTTGTTCTGGCAGACGCGGAACGTGGACCGAAACTGAACTCTGGAACTTTTCTAGGTTCCAGGTTCCGATTCCGTTCTGGTTCCGGTTCCGCCGGTTTCCTTTGTTTTGTTTGTTTGTCGTCCTTTGTTCTGGTGAACGCAGGATGCGGAACGAAGTTGAACTTCATAACTTTTTCTAAGTTCCAGTTCTGTTTCCCCTTCCGGTTCCGGTTTCGCGAGTTTTCTGCGTTTGTTTCCTTGTTGTTCTAGCAAACGCGGAACCGGGACCGAAACTGAACTTTTGAATTTCTTCCAAGTTCTGGTTTCTGTTATGTTCTTGGTTCTAGTTTCGCTAGTTTTGTTTGTTTCTGTAGAAGTGGGACGCAGACGGAAACCGAACTCTGGAACTTTTATGAAGTTCCAGGTTCCAGTTCCATTCCGGTCCCGGTTCCGCCAAACTCGTTTGTTTGTTTTGCCTTTTGTTCCGATCGTTTGGTCGTGGGGTGTTTTCTTCCCTTCCTTTTTCCTTTTTCATCCTTTTTTTCGTCGTTTCTTTGTGTGTTGTTGGAGGCAGGGTCGGGATGGAATCTGAACCTGAAACTTTGAAAAGTTTCAGTGTCAGATTTGGTTCCGTTCCCGCCCTCGTTGTGGTTCACCGGGATCATTTTTTGGTCCAATCCCGCTTGTGTTTTTTTCTATCTTTTTTCCTTGTGTTTGGTCTCTTTTTTGGGGCCAGGTTTGAAATGGATTTGGGATTTGGTTTTTGGTAAAGTTTTTGTTTCCCCATTTCGGTTCCAACTCCGCCCCCGCCTTGCTGCGGTCCCTAGTTACTTTTCTTTTTGCGGATGTGGAGCCGGAATGTGGGTTGAACTTGGAAATGTTGGTTATTTCCATGTTTTGTTCCAGTTCCGACTTTGGTCCCGGTTCCAGTTTCATTTTGGTTTCGCCTCCGCCGGAGTCAAAGTTTTTTTTTGCTATATGTGAGAAAGGAGAAGGTATGAAAGGTAATATGAAGAATGATATTTTCTATGCTTTTAGAGGACTAATGAAAGTATTGTTTTGCAGGGTTAAAGCATGATGCGAACATTTGATGTTGTTTCTCAAGGAAGTCAACTCGCGAAGGTTCTAGGCTGAGAGGAAAGCGTAAAGGGAGGAGGTCACGAGTCTTAATGATGGACGAGACGTTCACTGGCTGAAGTAGGTGGGCATGAATGGAAATAACCCTAGAGCACTCAAACCACTTTACGGAGAATTTTTTGAGGTCAAGGATGAAACACGTGAAGTCTTAATGATGGACACGAGGGTTGCGAGTTAATGATGGTGGTTGTAAACAATCTAGAGACCATGCCTGAGGGAGATCTTTCGCCGACATGAATAGAGTATATGCATTTAATGCACGATTGACTTTGTTCCAAATTGTTCTAGAGCTGACTCCTTCTATGATCAACTTATTGTAAACCCTAAACGGAGCCGACTCATTTTGGACGCACATGTATAAATATGGAATTTTTGCCTCTTTGTAAAAAAAGATCTTCTTTTTCATCTTCTTCTTTTCGATTAAGAATTAGTAGTTAGGGTTAGAAGGTAGATAAAAAAACTCGAGAGCATAAATAGAGTAGGAGTTAAGTTTAGCAGGAGGAGGTGATGTATCTTCTAGATTTTCTTAGTATAGATGGAGATAATTCAAAGACATGGGTTTTCTGTACACTGGTGATCTTACCATATTTGTAAATGTTGTTTATCTGTTTCATTAATAGTAAAAGTAGCCAGATTTAAATCTACTTCATATTGTGCTCCAGAATGGTATTTATTTTGGGTTAATCATTTGATTTGAAAAGCTTTCAAGGAATGAAATTTTATTTTATGTTTTGTTTGAATGATGATTTGCAATCTATTGTTAAAGTTTACACTGTGAATGAATGAAACTGTGTATTAATTACAAGTTAATTTTATTCTGCAGTTTTAGTTTAAGAATTCCTTGGAAGGTAACAAGTCTGATTAGTTGAATGAATCAACATTCTCTTCAACTTAAAAGCTTTAATCTATCTTTTTTTGTTTCTTTAAAACCACCGGTTAAAGTAGGTTTAAATATATGTTTGATCTTATAACAATCCAGAAGCTTAAAACCAGCAGGCCCCTTGAACATTACAGCCATATTGACCACTTCGTGAAACAACAATGTTGTGAACTAACATCAAAGACCTTGGGAGGTGATCAGTTTGATTGTTGATTGTCTTTTTCGAGAGAGGTGAGATATTTCACTTTTATCTTACCTGCATGTTGTGGATCAACTTGGCACCATCAACACAAAGTAATATCATTTAAAAAGGCATATGCACTTCTCTCACACTTCACGGCAATCTTGAGAATAAAAAAGTCTTTTGTGATATTAAGTTGTCAAAAATATTGCCTCCACATTTCGATTTGGGTCTAAAATTGACAAATCTTGCGAGTGTGAGTGGAACATATCACGTGTGTTCTCTCTTTGTTTCTCAACGAAGATTGATCAAACTGTGGATGTGTTTGCTCAATTTTTTGTTATCTTAGAGGGATTTCCTTGTGGGAAAAAGTAATCACCCAAGGGAACGATCCAACTAGGAACACGCTAAAGCCAAGCGACTTCCAACTGATATATAAGTGTGGGTACTTGAGGAAAGGCAAGTATGATATGGATTATTCCAGCGAGAAGGGAAACAATGGTCTCTCACCGCATGGATGATCCCCCACAAACAAAATTCCCGCATTAAAACCCCTTGTTGAAAAAGGCCAAAATCCTTATCTATTTGTTGGTGCAAGAATGGTCATTTTGAAGTCGCCCCACAATTTTACAAATTTTAGTAGAGATGAGAAGTATGCCATGGGAGATTCATGGGTACTGATGCTTGGCTGACCCGAGAAGTGACTGCACTGTAAGGAGGAGCCTGTGTGGTCAAGCATCTAATCATCCACTAAAAGTAGGTGTAGTTGGATTCGTCCAAGTGGTGATTCAACAAATATTGTCTCAATATCCATATGGTTGTGCATATTCTTGGAATCAAAACACTTTGCTTGATCGTAAATATTGGGAAAACAAAAAAACAACATGAGGATCAAATTTTAAACCCTTTAGGAGAAGCAAATATCCTTGAACAAATTCACGTGCTATTGCTTGCCCTTGGGATTCTCATCCTTAGAGGCTTCTAAGCATTTGGATTTCATCTCAATTTTCTCCTACTAAAGACAACATTAGGTATTCCTTGATTTCCACATAATGCACTTTGTGGGATGAGAAAAAGTTAGGACATTATTCATCTAGTTTCAGAACTCTAAGCAAGAAAGTGTTTGTGGTAAAAGCAATTCATTAATCAAGATGAAATCAATTTAACCCCACACATGTGCTTGTTTATATTTTGTCTTATGGTCTTTTGAGCAAACATTGATCTTTTGATTTGAAGTACTCTTAGGGAAAAGCATGTTCTTCAAAACCTTGATCTTGTAAACAAAGTCCCTCTTAGGTCCCTCTAGGATCAAAACAACCAATCATTTCATCCATCTCAAACATCAATCAAATCCCATCTCACAAGGAACTTTTAGAACCTTGGAAAAATAATTCATACTAGACTTTTGGTAAAATCCTTCAAATCAACATCAAAAATCACCTTGTTTGGCTAAGTGTGTGTGGATGAATCCTTCTTCATACACTTAGTTAAATTATCATCTTGTGGACAAGTTTATTCCAAGACAACATCGCACCTCTTGGAGTTTATGAGTTCATTATCAAATCCAAATCCAAAAATACAAATCAAAATAAAATCCAAATCAAATCAAAAATCAAAAATCCAAAAGTTGTAAAGTCTAGTATCCATCCAAGGTTCCTAAAAGTTCAACACCCATATCATTCACACTTTTCATCCTTCATCTCTTCATTAGTCCTAAATCCCTTAGAGGTCAACAAGGTCAAAACACAAGAAGAACATGGAATATAAACTTGCTCCATACATCATGAGTAATCCAAGTCAACCAAACTATCAAGGCCTTACAATGCCAATTGATTATCGAAATACAATCCATACATGGGATCATTATCTCCTACAAACCTCAATGGTACAACAAATGTGAGTATGCCTAGTCAAAATTTTGGAACACCTTTCCCGATGGTAGATTTAAATTCAATTCCAAACCTATAAATCTATCAACCAAATGTCCAATGCATAAGTCTTCAAAAAAACAACATTATCCCACCAAATCCATACATGCCAAATGTGAATATACCAAGTACAAGTTTACCAAACATGAACATTTCAAATCCACACTTGGAAAACTTTGGGATGGATATGTTTGTGAATCATATGAATGTTGTTCAAAGTCCAAACAAGATGTTAACAACTGCATGTATTGATCGAAGTCAAGGTAACACCATGCAAAATCAAAGTTACCTAAATCAAGGCAATGGGATTCCCAACCACAACAATGTTCAATTTCAACCTATAATGCCAAATCTAAACATCATCCCAAATCAAAACATTGTCCAAAATCAATTTGTCCATGATCCCATACAAAATCCACAAGTACATATTCCAAATCTGCTTGAACAAAAGAATCAACTATATCAAGGGAGTCAAAATCAAAATCAAGATCAAATTTTGCGAGATCAAATTGCTACACTTACCAAAATAGTTGAGTCATTGCGCCAAGAGACATATCCACCCCAAAATCAATACACTCTTCCATTGGTTAAACCATGTCATCAAAGCATTGAGTTGTGTCAACAACCACATCAAGAATAATATCTCCAATGTCAAGAAGTTGGATATCAAGATCAACAACATCAACAAAAAACCCAACCTCCACATCTCAAAGATCAATCACCACATCTCAAAGATCAATCACCACATCTCCAAAATCAATCACCACAAGGTCAATTTAAAGTACAAGTCTCATAGGGTAACAAACAAAAATACACACCACTTGGGAAACCAATCGAATCAGTCATGCAACAGTTGGTGCAAGAAAATCTCATTAAAATACTCATCTATGAGGACTATCAAGAACCCTTAGTGAAACCACCATGGTACAATGAAAATCACCTTTGTGATTTTCACAAAATAAAGGGACACACAACATCAAATTGTATTCGACTCAAAAATCTCATCCAAGATCTTATTGATCAAAATAATAACTATTGGGGACAATGATTAAG
>VDFB02138241.1:0-11214 GCA_007258455.2 Sequoia sempervirens
TAAGGCTGAAAAATTGTCTAAGGTTTGGAAGATTAAGGAACCCCTCTAGGGTGAATCGGCAGTGGGAAATGGGTTGGAGGGTGAGGTAAATGTGGAAGTGTGTGAAGATCCTCCTGTCGAGGTTGGTAAGGAACCGGTTTATCCTAAGGAAGTTGTTGATGGTCAATCCTTAAATTAGGACGTGGACCATGTTTCTAAGACTGTGTTCTCTCCAAAAAATTTAGTGGTGGAGCCAAAGGGGGAGCATGTTGAGACTGTTTTCTCTCCAAAAAGGCCAGTGGTGGAGCCAAAGGGTGCTCCTCAATCGCCCTTTTCAGGTGTAGAATCAGTGATGGGAAACAATGCTATGGTTGTGGCAGATTTTGTATGTAAAGATGAGGAGGGCTTCACCTAGGTGTGTGGCCAAAAGAAGAAATCCTCCTCTTCCCCTCCCCTCAGCCTCATAAAGGTGTCATGATGAGAAGTAAAAAGGTGGATTGTGGGTCTGAATCAAAGGGTCAAGGTAGACCTTCCCTGCAGAAGAGCAAAGAAAGGGAGTGTAAGAGAGATATTGTGGAAGGGGTCCAGAAGACCCTTTTTTATTTGTGCTCAAAGAGAACCCCCTCTTCTGGAAAATGAAATTCATTTCATGGAATATCAAGGGGATGAATATCTTGCATAAGAAGGACCTCCTAAAGAATCTTGTCTGCGATCATAAACCGAACATTTTGTTGATCCAAGAAACAAAGATGCAGATAGACAAGTTGGAGGCTTTGAAGAGTTTATTTTAGAAATATTGTGGTTTTCACGGGGTGAGTTCTGATGGAGATTCGGGTGGTGTGGCCACCTTCTGGAATGCTAAGCTGTTGAGAGGTACACTAGTTTCTATTGGTTTCAATCATGTTGAGACTAAGTTTACTTGCCTCAAGGATTCTTATTCTTGGGTTATTTCTAATGTGTACGCTCCTAATTTGAAGAGAAATAGGAAGAAGCTTTGGGATGATCTAAGTAGCCTTAGATTGAACTTTCTAGATCTTCCTTGGTTGGTTATGGGAGATTTCAACACTCCTTTGGATGATGATGAGAAAGTGGGTGGCTCTCAAGTAGACCTTGAGAGCAGGTTTGATCTCAGAATGTTTATTGATGATAATGCCTTGCTAGATGTTAAGCTTTTTGGAGCTAATTTTACATGGTCGAATAGACGTGTTGGAGCGGATAATATTCAAGTTAGGCTGGACAGAGCTCTGACTTCTACGTCCTGGTTTGTTGACTTTGCTTGTTCCCTTTCCTCTCTTACGCGTTGTGGATCGAATCATTTCCCTCTCTCTTTTGTGGTGAAGAGGGTTGGGAGTAAGAAAAGATTTCCTTTCAGGTTTGAAGCTATGTGGCTTAGTGACCATCGCTTTATGGATTGTATTAGTAGATGGTGGAAAATTAATATTGATGGTGGTGTGATGCTCAAAGTGGATAAAAATTTGAATTTTGTTAAGAAGAACCTTAGAAAGTGGAACAAAGAATCATTTGGCCATATTTTTTATTCTAAAAGCCTCATCCTTAACAAGTTGAATGAGGTCCAACATGTTATTCAGTCGAAGGGCTTATCAGAGGATATTCAACTTTAGGAAGATGGTCTTCTTTCCCAACTTCATGATATCATCTCCAAGGAGGAGGATTTCTAGAGACAAATATCTAGGGCGGTTTGGCTTAAAGCTGGGGATTGAAACTCAAAGTTCTTTCATCTCACCACTTTGAGACATAGAGCTTCTAATAGAATTTCTTCCATCAGAATGGATGGGTCGATGTTGGAAGCTGAGGAGGATATTAGGGGTGTGACTGCTAGATTTTTTGAAGGTCTTTTGATGGATGACCTGGTTTGGGATCAAGGTTGTGTGGATGCTACCCTGGAGGCTATCCCTAGTTTGGTTTTGGAAATTGTGAATAAGGAGCTAACGGTTATTCCCTCTTCCTCAAAAGTTAAAGATGTAGTGTTTTCGTTTGAAGGTAATAAGGCCCCTGGCCCTGATAATTTTTCCTTTTTATTCTTTCAGTCATGCTAGGAGATTGTTGTTGAGGATGTGATAAATGCTACTAAGGATTTATTTGGTTCTAGAAGTTTGTTGAAGGAACCGAATGCCACTTTCATTGTTTTGATTCCTAAATCGGCTAATGCCAAGACCTTTGGTGAATTTCACCCTATTAGCCTTTGTAACTCTATCTATAATTTTTTTTCAAATGTTTTGGCTCCTAGATTGCAGAAATGCTTGTCGCTTCTTATTTTGAACCAGCAAAGTGGCTTTGTCAAGGGCAAGCAGATTCTTGATTCTATTATTACAGTGCATGAATTGGCCCATTCCATTAATGTTTCTAAGAGACCGGGTTTCGTTTTGAAGCTGGATATACTTAAAGCTTATGACAGAGTCAGTTGGAGGTTCCTTCTAAGTGTGTTGGATCATTTTGGCTTTTTTAAGAAGTTCATTCAATTGATTGAGCAACTTATTTTTTCTCCTTCGTTTGTTGTCCTGCTGAATGGTTCTCCCTTTCCTTTCTTCCAGAGCTCGCGTGGATTGAGGCAGGGTGACCTTATCTCGTCACTTCTTTTCATCCTAATGGTAGAGGCTTTAGGTCGTAACATCCAAAAGGCTCTTCAAGCTAGGGTTCTACAGGGTCTTGCGCCATCTTCCAGATGTAATTCGATTACTCACCAACAATTCATGGATGAAACTATTTTGATGGGGGATTCTTCTGTTAAGGAACCTAGGGCTATTAAGAGGCTATTGGCTGACTATGAAAAGGCTTCTGGTCAGAAGATCAACCATCCTAAATGTCATTTTTTTTTCCTTAACACTCCAGAAGATTTGTAGCTCAAGGTGGCCAGAATTTTGGCTTGTAATCGGGGTGATTTTCCCTCCTCATATTTGAGGCTTCCTTTGTGCATTTCTAGGATTCCTGACTCATTTTGGCTAGGTCTATTAGATAAATTCAACAAGAAGTTAGCAGGGTGGAAGGGTGCTCTCCTTAGTCAGGCTAGTAAAATTTACCTTATTTCTACCACTCTTCAAAATTTACCTATGTATGCCATGAGTTTATTCAGGGTGCATGTTAAGTTTGAAGAAAAAATGGAGTAGATCATGAGAAGATTCCTTTGGTCAAGGGTGGAGTCCAAGGCCAGGATTCCCCTTGTGGCCTGGGAGTTTGTCTATAAATTGAAGAAATGGGGTGGCCTGGGGACTAGAAATCTTAAATCTTTTAATAAGGCACTTTTGGCTAAAATTATCTAGAGGCTCCTAAATGGGGTTGCGGGGTGGGCTCCTCTGGCGAGTAACAAGTACTTGTTTGGTCTAGATAGGCCTTGGGGTTTTCTTTATATGGAGGATATCATGTATGGTTCGTGCTTCTAGAGGAATATTTTTCTCTGTAGAGATGTGATTGCTAAAGGTGTTAAGTGGTTGTTGGGCTATGGGACTAGTATTCTCTTTTGGGACGACATTTGGTGTGGGGATTTCCCTCTTATCTCTCTTCCTTGGGCTCCTCCCATTGCTCCCCTGTGTAAACAGTTGTTTGGAGTCAAGGTGGCAGACTACTTTGAGGATGGGGTTTGGAAGAATTTTGATGTTTTGGACCTGTCTTTCAAGTTTCTTATAGACTTCTTATGTAGGGTTTGGATCCCTATGTTTCCTAGGTAGGATAAAGTAGTTTGGGCCCTGTGTACAAGTGGTAATTTTTTTGTGGCCTCTTCTTTTTTGAATTCCCTAGTTACTCTGGAGTCTTTTTCGTTCTGTGGGAGGCTATGGAATAAGCAACTTATTCCTAAGGTGAATGTCTTTTACTGGTTGATTATGCAAGGTAAAATCCTTACAATTGACAATCTCTGCAAGAGGGGGTTTTCCATTCCTAATAGGTGTGTGCTCTATGAAGCTAATGAGGAGAATTATTTTCATATCCTCATTGGGTGTGATTACTCGTTCGCCCTATGGAGCAAGTTCCTTAGACTCTGGGACTTCGAATGGATCTTTCCAGACTCCTTGGATAAGTTTTATGATCAATGGAAGTTCCCTTCTTATTCTCCCGTGTTGTGTGGGCTTTAGGCTCTTTATGGACCTGCATATTTCCTGGGGACTTTGGAAAGAAATAAATAATAGGATCTTTTGGGAATCCAAGTTGAAGGTTGAGAGTCTTTTCATCAAAGCTCGTCGGGCTATTATTAGATCTAACTCTATTCGGTCTGATCCGGATATGTGCTTTGTTGGATATGATCTTAAGGTGATTTTGAATTGGAAAATTTCTTTGGTTTATGTTATCTCTCCCAAGGCTAGCTCTGTGGTGAGGAAGAACACAAGATGGCAGCCACCCTCGGCAGGGTGGATCAAAATCAACTTTGATGGGGCAGCAAAGGGGAATCTCGGACCTGCTGGATGTGGGGGGGTGTTAAGAGATAACTTTGCCAGACTTCTTGGCGTAGTGGCACTCCCATTGGGTACTCAGAATAATCATTGCACGGAGGTGGAGGCTACGTTCATGAGTATTAGATATGTTATTAGCAAGGGGTTTTCCAAAGTTTGGGTGGAAGGTGATTCTATGAATATCATAAACTACTTGTGTGGTACTCACCCCCCGAATTGGAACGTGGATCAGCTAATAAAGGATATGGTAATGATGTTGCAATCTTGTGAAGAGACCTACGTCTCTCATGTTTATTAAGGAAGACTCTCTTGTTGATATTTTTTCCAATTTGGTTTTCATCCTTAGTGAATTCTGCTCATGGGAGGAAGGGTCGATCATTCCCGAGAATGCTAGAAACATTTTAAGAAATGATGGCGTTGGATAAGTTGTTGTGCTTTTATGGCCTCCAAATTCTTCCCATTTGGCATGTTTTTTGGGTGTTTTATGGGTATTGCACTTTTGTCTGGTTAGCTTTCACTAGGATTTTGTGTGTTCTATTTGGGCCAACATGGGTGGTGATAGAAGCTGAGTTGAGTCACATTCATGTGGTGATATTCAGAGAAAAAAAGCTTTGGAACATTATTCGTCATGGCAATTTCACTCCATTTTTGGAGAGATTACACGGTCATGACCCTAATGCCTCGCCAAGTTTGTTTCTCTTTGGCATAACCGCAAGCTGGTGTTGAAAGGGTTGGAGGTGGAGGTGAATCAAGACCTTATTGCTACCATTACTAGTATGTCGACTATGGGAAGAAAATTTTTCAAAGACAAAAAGAGCAATGAAGTATTGACCCGAGGTTGTCTGATGTCAACATCTACAAATGGTAAATGAAAGATTAAATGGTAGGGTGAACTATTAAATGTTAATGGGATGGGATTAGGAAGGAATAAAGGAACAAAAAGTGAATTAGGAGAAGATAATGTGACACAATCAAGGAATACAAATGCAATGTTTGTGTTTCTCATCAATTTTTTAGATTTGTATATGCAAAATTATGAAAACTAGCTAACATTGTTTTACAACACCATTATTGAATAAAGGCTACCTGAGTGTAAGTTGTTTGAGGAAATGAATTGTGAGGTGTGGAGGTCGAAGGTCCACCAAGAAACTATTTGAAATCCAAAGCATGTTATGAGACAAACATTCAAATATAACATTCAACTGTTCAAATGCAATAATAATATCTTTAATACTAGTTACATACCTATGGACTCAACATCGAGAATGAATAAGGGTCTGTAGGAATGGGGCACGTCTCATGAACACTCTGACCCTGAAATTTCATCATATCAAAATTCTACTAATTTACTTATTCTTAAATTTTAAAATATAATTTAATAAACAACATTAAATGAACTTGTTGAATTTTACCTGAGTGTCAATGTTGAATGTATCATTCAACAAATCATTTGTGAAATCCATCGCCTCTGCAACTGATGTAGGTTGTGTAGCTGCATCCTGAGCACTCTAATAATCGTATGTGCAAACTACACCACAAGTGCCACAATGGTGGGGTGGAGCTCAGAGCCTACATGTCTCCTCCACACCAGGGTCTACTAGAGGCCTCACACACTATAAAATGGTTTGGGTGAGTGATCCAATCGACTCCAATGTGTCCACCTCTACACTGTCCTTAACAATGGAAGGAACAGTGACATGCTCCACCGTGAGTCTAGCCAAGGGTCTCGGTGCCAACTGTGGATTATGTCGTGCAACAGGTCTATCATGTGTGGAGCCCCCACCTCTACCCTGAAAGTCTAAGATGTCAAAATAATTTGGCATCTTATTGAGGACAAACTCACAATAGAGTTTCCTCAAAAAGCATTGTGGTACCTCATGGTTATTGCATGGGGTTTGGTCAAATACCATCCACCACCACTCCCAAAATTTATTTTTAATTAACTCATGGTGGCACCAATGGATGGGGAACCTCTTGCATGCATGAGACAAATGTGTGTTGGTTTTCGGGTATGTAAATAGGGCACACAAGTTGGCTTTGCTATTTTTTTGTTTTTTAACATCTGCATATGACAAACCACTAGCATAATATTGTCTCATCTAATGCCTCTTATTTGACCAAAAATTTATTTTCTTGCTCATTTCTCCTACATGAGATACAATTGACTTCAATGATTCATCAATCCCTCTCCTATAAGGGTGGGTTTTGGCATGCTCGGTTAATCTTCCAATTAATTGTTCAATGTCTCTTTTATTATTTTCAATTTGATTTAGAATATTTTCTTTTGTTCCTTGAGGATGCCCATGAATTGATGGAGGGGTTTCAGGTTGTTCTTGTATAGGATTCTCTTCCTGAGGGGGTGACTATGAATTCTCAATGTTTCAAGGTGGAGATTCATTCCCTGAGAATTAGAACAAAATTTTATTATAAAAACCTATTTCAATATGCATTCTAAATCAAATTTGAAATAAATAGAATAAAAATACATACCTATTCGCAATCTTCGACATCTCTAACATGTTGGTGGCATCCTTGTGAAAAATAGCAAGCTAAGAGTGCAAAAAATGGTTGAGATTTGGCAAGCACGAGTGCAGAGCTCAAATTCTCCAAGCCAAGCCGCGGGTCAAAATGAAAATGAAAGTTTCAAATGCATTTTTTCCTTTTAACTTGATTTTTCATTTGGCGCATGCCAAATTGTGTGTGCCAAATGCTCAATTTCAAGTTTTTTTTGCAATTTTTTTCATTTGGCACCAAAATTGTGTCACGGATTGGTGCACTTACCCAAATCGAATCTCAAATTTTAAGCTATGTTATATTTGTCTTTCTACCTTTTGTGCATGTCACCTTTTCCACTCCCTAGTTCTCAAAAAATTATATGCACATTATTATACAGTTGTCAAAATAATATTATTTATATATTGACAAATATAGTTGGGAAATATCACTGCCTCTCTACAACATGGTTATAAGCATAAATCTTTCTACATCAGTAACACGTTGGATATTAACATGTCTGATTATACATCCACACATATTATTATTATTATTATAGAGTATGGAAACCTAATTGGTTATACACCATCAATAGAAAGCTTCATAATTATTCTTATTGGAAATAGATACTATAATCATGCCACAATAGACAAGATTGACATCAAGAACTACTTTTATTAGATCACCTTGGGATTAAATTTATGTAATTCTAATTGGTCTATCCTAGAGAATATGCCATATGCCAGCACATTAGATCCATACAATTTTGATTTTAAATACCTTAGCATTCACATAATTGTATCAAAAAAAATTTATCCTTATTGGATTCCTCTAAAATAAAAAAAAACTACAACATTAGTGTTGAATATCTATGTAATTCATTACCATGTATAGGGAGTATTAACACATCCCTTTTAGAGGCATATAAGTTATGCATACACCTCTCTTCTTAGTGTTAGAGTACAAGGATATCACATACATCCACTAGAATTCGTAGGAATTCACATTAGGATAATTGGCTCAACCCATCACCTAGGAACTTAAAACTAGCACATAAAGTAATAAAAATTGATGAGTATAAGGGGGTTTGTTGAGGAATTCCACTTAATTTTGAAAATCAATAACTCTTGGTTATAATCAAATGCATCTTCGTAATCCAAAGGAAATTACACAAATCCATAAATAAGTACAACAAACTATTGTTAGTGGTGCAAGATGAAGATTATTGTTCTATCCACTAGGAGGAAATCATTTCACATCACCATATAAGCTTCAATAGTCCTTTGTGTTGTGTGCAATAAATTATAATGTTAGACATGATATTGTACAAGCTTCAATAATTCTTTGCACACTATGTAAGAAATTACATATTTTCACATGCTATCATGCAAACCTCTATATACCTTTATATTATTACACAAAGACCTACAATTTTTAACTTATCATGAATTCACACATTGTCTAATCATGTTCCATCTCACATGTCCTCATGCAAACCTTTATCATCAAGAACCCCCATGCATTTATCATCTAGTGAGCTATCATGTATGAATTGTCATAACTTTATGTAAATACCTTGCCAGTTTAGCAGTTCTATATGTGGACATCTTTAAGAATGTGGTACAATGTCAATCATTAAGAATCACCATTGATAGGTAATTAGAAGGTTAAATATTATGGGAAAAAAAATTATGCTTCTTATTCTTGTTTTGTAATTGTAATGTAATAAATTATATATATTCACATGAATCTCTCACATTAAATGAAAGGAAGAATGATGCAGGAGCATCCAAGGTGTAAGGGCAATCCTGTGTCACCAAAAAAATATTTTAATTTTGCTTTGTTTGATTTTAATAAAGTCTTGGGGGTTAGAAAAATAATATTTTTATTTACAACAATGTAATTTCCCTTTGTGTGAAAATGTAAATGTAAATCCGATGGGAAAAGGTCTCAGTAAAATGGTAAAAGCATCTTTTAGAGGAATATTCTATTTTGGCATCCCACTTTTGGAGGAGGTCAAAAAGTCTTGTCTTGTAGTGATTTTGGCATGGTTTGCATGCACATGTGTCATAAAATGTCATAAAGTGGGGCTGCAAAAGAATCTTGCATGTTGCTTGCATGTCTTTGCATGTAAAGTGTAACCAACAAGGTGTAAAGAATATGCAAGATGTTGTAAGATGTTATAAACAATTAAATCTGATTGGACAAGAGTTTAGGTACCCAAGAGAAGCTTGGCATGCATTAGACCTCATTTCTTATTACATATTTTGAAACTCTCAAAGTTAGGCATGGGTTTCTGGAGGTGGTTCCATAAGGTTGTTTTCTCCACACACTTTCTCTATTTATTCATGCCTTTTCATTTTGAGAAGGGGGCTTGGAGAAATAAAGTTTGCATACCCATATGCTGCCAAAAAATTTCTAGATTTTTGAAGACACATTTGTTGTAGGTGTTGCATGTAGGATTGAAGGGGAGCCCATGAACTTCAATATTATGTAATCTTTTGCATATTTGAAGATAATAAAAGTTGCATATTTTATCTTCCAAATTTTGTTCTTGATATGTATTTGCAGCCTTCATGTGTTATGTTTTGTGAAGTTTTGTAAACAGATTTGAAAGGGAGAGTATCCCTTTTCATCAAAGAATACTATTTAGTCATGTGAAAACTAGTTTAATGTGTTTCCCATTTCTAGCCACATAGATCTTCATTACTGGTCACTTTATTTATAAGAATTCATTGTCAACCTATGACTGTCCTAATGAAGTTATGATTTTCATAATGAAACTATGACCCTCCTAATGAAGTTATGATTGTCTGAATGAACATATGATTGTTATAATGAAGTTATGGTTGTCCTAATGAACCTATGTCCATCTTAATGAAGTTATAATAGTCCTAATGAAGTTATGTCTATCCCAATGAATTTATGAAAGACATGTTTGTTCTCACAAAACACCCCATTTTGCTTCAATTGGATGGGGATCCACGCTCTAAGAATGTCTTGCTTATATCACCATGTGGTAGTAAAGGCTTTAATTGGTAAAGTTTCTTTTAATGGGTTATTTTAATGGAAATTGAAAGTATGGTCAAAAGTGACGTTGGTTGCATTTTAAAATAAGTTAAAATTGGTGAAAATAGAGAAATTTTATTCCTTGTGGAATTTAGGTCTTGTGGAATTGGATGTTGCACTTATGGTCCCATATTTGGTAAGGTAAAATGTTCTACATAAGTCACAATGTCTGTGACACCTCAAAGAAATTGATCGCAACCTGATAGGGTCAACGTTGTTAAACTCATTCCTTCATAACTAATCGGACCTGAAATTCATTTAAATTAGGAACAATTCACGCTAAACAAAGACTCTAAAGCTTACTAAACCAAATGAGGGATATCCACTTTTGTTTCAAATTTTCAATGTAGAAGGAAGAGTTTTTTCCACAAAGAAAATCTCAATTAAGACATAGGTAATAGATAATGATGATTAATGAACGATAATAAATCCGGGTTACCAATACATAAAGTAAAGAAAAACTATATTTTGGGAAAAATTACCTGTTGTGGAACTTGATACCAAAATCATTTAAGTTGCATATCCAGTAGGAATTTTTGAAATTTCGGTACCAATTAAAATCTCCAAAAAGGTTTTGTAAGAATATTAAAGTGGTTTAAGAAATAAAATTTAAGGGAACTAATCATAAATTATGGATTAAATATTATTTGATCATGATTTTTATGGTGGTTTGTATCATAGAAATTAATCCTAATAATGAATAAATTTATATGTTTCCATATGATATTCTATGTGAAGTAGTTTTGGGTAAGCTTATTTGATTTGAGGTGTACTTGATGTAGGTATGGAGAGAGAATTGTTGAACCTTATGGAAATATTAAGGGATGCTAGAAGATACACATAGGAAAGGTGATCTGATGAAAGATATAGATGTGGGTATAAAGCCCGATGAAGGAACTCATACAATAAATTGCGAGAATGTTGAAGCATGCAGGAATTGGATCAGTTTTGAGTAAATATGACAAAAAGTATGAGGATAAAAATATAAATGCAAAGGGTTGACCAAGTCTGGTTGGTGAAGCCTGAATTGATAGATTTCTATCAATATTATGTCAGCTACAAGGATATGTGACTATTATCTGGAATTTTGAGGAGTTAGTGAATAGTCAGCAACGACTAGGTTAATGAGAGATAAATTTAATCAATTCTTATGAAAATATCTGTTGATATCCCATATGGAGAAGATATTTTCTTGTCACATGTCTGATGTTGATTCACTTATTTGTATCTCACTATGTATGATGTTGTAACTAACCTCTTCCTTAGTTCTATA
>VDFB02138242.1:0-35015 GCA_007258455.2 Sequoia sempervirens
GCTGTTAACAAACAGCAACACCCTGATAAATTATGACAGCTTCAAAATATGAAGTCAATGAGTAAGAAGGTATATCTTGTGAGAATTCATATGACCTTAACTTAACAGAGTTAACTCCGAAGAGTCAGTTGAACATTCGTGATGACAGTTCTTTCCGAATCTCTTAGTTCCTTGAAATCCAAGGCTTGTTAACTATCATTAAGAAAAGTTTGTATCATTTAAGCTGTACATGTACAGCAGGCAAGCTAAAGGGTACGCAATACTTGCAGAAAAACCCTAGTCTTGGAAGTTCTTGACACGTGGCAGGTAGCCAAGAAGTGTGAAGATGGGTAGAAAACCCTAGGTAGGTCATTAATTCTATGCCCTAGGACAGGTGTCCAGAATTGAGAAAGTTACGGAGAAGTTTTCTCCAGAAGCCCTAGTTCAAGTAGGCTTTTCCAAGTCGAGCAGGGTGGGTGAGTAGCACAGAAGTGCAAATGCTATGGCCATAGTAGGGCAGATGCCACTGGCTGCCCTAACACTCACACGTAACTCAGATATCTAGCTAGCCAGAAATGCCGGCTTAGTAGGAAGGTATCCTTGGTAGTCAGGCAGTGCCAGTTAGATAGGGTTAAACCACCAGAGCTCAGATGGCTGTTAGAGGGTTAGTCCAACATCGCCTTTCGCAAGAAGGGCAGGGCCTCCTTCCAGTAGGAAGGTGTGCGCGGGGGACTGAATAAGTCCGTGGTTGGAGGTAAAGCACTCAGATGATGCTTCCCTCAATTCTTCAGTTGGCAAGCCGAGTCTTGGAAGACGCTGAACAGATGAGGACTTCTTAACCTTTCTCCTGTACTTGTTTTGTACTTATTATGAAATGATATTAGATATCTCACAATTTTTGTAATGTAACTTGATTACTGTATCATGGGAAATGTTGTACTGCAATGTTTTTTAAAAAAAAAAATGCTCTCATTGATGCATATATGTTTATTGTTTATTCTTCATTGATTTAGAGTTCTAACAAAGACCTTCTCAAAGCAAACCGAAGGAGATTGGAAAAGTGCTCATCCTAAAAGAAAACTTAATACTAGGCACTTTTATGCTTTTAATGGTTATTGTTTTCTATGTAACAAGTTTGGCCACAAGGCCTTAAGTTGTAAAAATAAAGCAAAAAATATCCCTAGTTTCATTAGGAGAAACTATAACCCTTTCACACCATTAATGGACTTTGGTAGCATATGCTACAACTGTAATAACTTTGGACACAAGTCACACGTTTGTAGGACAGTTTTTAATAATTCTTCAAATTAAAACAAGAAAGAAGACAAGTCCATTAAAAGGAAAGAAATTCCATCCAAAGTGCGGAAGAAGAAGGAGAAATCCATGTTCATTTAAACAGCCTTACATGCAGAAAATAAAAAGGATAGATGGTACATTGTTAGTGGGTGCTCAAAGCACATGACAGGTGACAAAAGCAAGTTCATTTCCCTTGAACCAACTGATGAAGGAACGGTAAGATTTGGTGATAACTCAAGAAAAGAAATAAAAGGAAAAGGAACACTTAGCCCATATAATGGTAGAACAAAAGCAGAAAATGTCTTATATGTTAAAGGCTTAAAAAATAATCTGTTGAGTGTGAGTCAACTTTGTGATCAAGGGCACAGTATCACATTTCTCTCTAAAAAATGTGAAATCAAGAAAGATGGAAAACTAATTGCACAATCTGATAGAAAACACAATTTGTATGTTCTAAAGGAAATAAGTTGTGAGAGCTGCAACTTGGTACAAGAGGATGAGAGTTAGTTGTGGCACGACTAGGCCACCTCAACTTTGATAATATTGTCAAAGTTAGTAAATCAAATGCAGTGAGAGACATGCCAAGAATAGCAAAGCCTTCCAATATCATTTGTAAGGAATGTCAACTTGGAAAGCAAACAAGATCAAGTTTCAAGCCTAAAGAACACTCTTCATCAAAGCCATTAGAACTCATACACACCGATCTTTGTGGACCAACCAAAACCAAGAGTATGAATGGGGAGAGATACTTCATGCTGCTAATTGATGATTACTCAAGAATGACTTGGGTTACATTCTTAAAAGAAAAATCTTAAGCCCTTGAAAAATTTAAAGCTTTTAAAGAGTTGGTTGAAAATGAAGTAAATACAAAGATAAAGTGCCTTAGATCAGACCAAGGAGGTGAATTTACAATAAATTTGAAAATTTCTACATAAAACATGGGATAAAAAGACAATTTTCTGCAGCTAGAACCCCTCAACAAAATGGGGTTGTAGAAAGAAAGAATAGAACAGTTTTGTTGTGACCTTTTCACACATCACCCCATTTAAAATGGGGACCGCCGAATTTTTGATCCGTTCTCGTCTTTTGGCCTTGGTTTTGTCTCTCTCTCTCTCTTTGTCTCTTTTTGCTGTTTGCCTTTCCAGGGATGTGCCCGCCTTTGAGCTTAAACTTGAAATTTTGGATAAGTCTCGGAATTAGGGTTTTGGATCTTCCTGCCAGTTTGAAGTCAAATTGAGTGAGTGAATTAAAGTCTGAACTTGACACTGCGTCCAGAGCACGTCAAACTGCTTATCTGCAAAATCTGAGATGATTCTGACAACTTTCTATTTTTAGCAAGTATCACCTTAAGGAGCAGATTTTAGGGTTTGCATGCGGAGTTTTTCGATGCATGTCTAGAGAATATTTCTGGGTTTTCTGAGACCTACGCAATGATATAACATGCAAGATGAGATGATAACTTTTAGCAGTCTCGACTTCAGAGGCTAATTTTAGTGTTTGCATGTTGGAATCTTCAGCGCATGTCTGGATATTCTTTGTGGGTTTTTCAGGAGCTTCGCAGTGATGTGACATGCAAACCAAGATCAGGACCTTTTTGCAGAGTTGTCTTCAGAGGCTATTTTTTGGGTTTGCATGTAGGACTTTTCAGTGCATGTTAGCATATTCATCATGGGTTTTTCAAGAGCTACGCAACAGGGTGACATGCATGCAGAGTTGATCACTTTTGAGGAACTTACTATTTTTAGCTAGTGCCCACATGCAGTCCAGTTTGCTGGGTTTTTCTGGGTTTTGTGAGATCTCTCAGACTGTGTGACATGCAAACGCATTCAATAGTTGATTGGTCACTTTTTCAGACACTTACTATTTTTAGCAGGATCACCCCGGCAGCTGCCCAACACTTCATTATGACGAACATGGCGACATGCAACAAAAACGAGGTCAAATGGAGATCATTTGAGCAACATGCAAGTCAGATTAGGGTTTCCAGCTTTGGGACCCAAAATGAAGGGCCAAACGCCAAAATCTCCGAAAACCAGTGTATCCCACTATGATCAGTATCTTTCAAGGATTCTACTGGTGAAATTTGAAGGCAATCTGAGCACTTATAATAAGTCACTTCTGAAATAGGCTATAAATAGCAGGTCAACGCGAGGCACTAGTATGAACAGGCCGGTCAACCCATGAGGATCACGTCAGTCAGATTTCAAGTTGAACGTTGTTGCAGAAGTCCTGAAACCAAGCCGTTACTATAAATAGTAAATCACCTCCAGAAACAGGCTATAAATAGCAGGAAGACACAAGATGGCAATGTGAAGGGATCAACTAGGTCATGAGGATCCTGTGGCGTGAATTCCAAATCAATCCAAGTTGCAGAAGTATGAGAACCAGGGTGTTTACTAAAAATAGAAAGCTTGGTAGGAAGCTAAAAAAATGTCTAAGTCTGAGAAACTTCCTGCTCAACCCCCTAAATGCGCCCTCAACTTGATGAAGGTGATGAAAAGTTTTCCAAGTCATGACAAATTCCTGCTTGACCCATGAAATGCGCCCTGTCATGAAGGGAGGTGAGGAAAATTGTCTAAGGTGTGGAAGTTCCTGTAGGACCCCCTAGATGCGCCCTTGATGAAGATAGAACTAAAAAAATTTCTAAGTAAAAAAAATTCCTATAGAGGGTCCCAAATGTGCCCAAGTTGGTTGGTGGCTAAGGAAAAAAGTTGCTAAGTGTAAAAAATTCCTCCACCCCTCAAATGCGCCCAACTTGCTAGACTATGGAGGACGTTTAAAAAAGTTTCTAAGTCGTGTTGCAATATTCCTCCTTGACCCTCCAAATGCGCCCATCTCCAAGAGGCATGAAGGAAAAGTGGCTAAGGCATTGTTAATTCTTGCTTGGCCTCCCAAATGTACCCATGTTGGAGGTGGCTCTAGAAAATGTTTTAAGTGTTGTTGACTTCCTTCACTACACCTCAAATGCGCCCTAATCAAGTCAAGGTGAGAAAAAAATTGTCTAAGGCGTGAAAATTCCTCCACCACTAGCTAAATGTGCCCATATTGAAGTTGGCCATGAAAAAAATTCTAAGTGTCAAAAATTCCTCCTCGTACGTTCTCATTCTTTCCTTGCTTCATGTTATATATTTCTACCACAATTTCATTGTCGTCCTTGAGGAGTTTAAATTCCTCTTCAAACGCTCTTTTGAGCTATGCTCCACGGGGTTTCGGGGACGGGGACGACAGGGTATGACGGGACGGGTTTTCGGTATGGGGGTACTTTTGGGTCATTTTTTAGGGGATGACTGATAAAAAAATAGGGAAATTTTTAAAAATATAGAGAAATTTCAAATGTTCATAGCATAACATTGATAAAGCATTCATTCTAAACATTGTATAAGCTTAATACATATCATTAGACTTGAATTGAGATTTCACACGAGAATCGACAAACAAATTAACAAAATTCAAATGCTTTTCATTATCAATGTGCATACATATCATAAAAGAGTCTAATAATTATAACCAAAATGCCCAAAGGCTCCAAGTCTCAACTATGAAATGACATGATAAACATAAAACTAAGAAAATATATGGCTGTCCAGTGTCCCTAATCAGCATAAGGTAGGTCTAAATCAGCATTGCCCTCACCATCGGAACACGAGTCTAAGTTAGTGTCAGTGTCCATGTCAATAGAAGGATCTTCCTCAACCAATGGAACCCCAACCAATCCCTCATGTGCATCCTCCTCAATTTGCACAACATCTTCAGGATTAACATCCCAACATAAGGCTGGAGTCTCACGATACTTACTAGACTGGAAATCTTGTAGCCGCAAAGCACTGTGTATTGGCACCAACTTCTCTGATCGTCTAGAGGTAAGGCAGTTCCTCTTGATTGATTGGTTGAAGCTATATGTGGACCAATTCCTCTTTGCAGTAGAGGAATTGGCAACTTGTGAAAGAAGACGAATGGCAAGTAATCTCAACTCTGGTGCATCCTTCCCATGCCACGTCCACCATCCAATAGGGTTGGTTTGAGCCAATGTAGCTCTATCCATCCTCACCTCTGGTTTGCCAAAGGTTGGACCACGAAGATTGGAAAATGCAAGCCACTGTGTGCGAAGTACAGTAGATTCCTTTGAAGTATACATTTTTGTAAGGGCCCTCATGAAGCCTTCTTTCACCTCTTCATCATGAGATGAAGAAACTCTCCTAGGTCTCGGTGCATACCATTTGGGATTGAGAGCATATGGAGCGGGGTGTTCATAGTGTCTCACCGTCGTGTTACAATGGGCCTAAGATGTTCCTCATAAAATCCCGAAGTAGGGTCCTTGCCATAAATTGCTTGCTTGATTTGTCCAAGCATACTATCAAAGGTCTCATAAATCTCTCCAAGGCCAGGAGAGTTAGTATCAGCATATCTAATCACTTGCACAATAGGTTGGATGAAGGAGCATACATATCTGCAAGTGCAAACAAGTTACACAAATTAAAATCAGCTATAAATATTAAATAATAAAATCAACAATAATAAAATTAAAAAATAATTCAAATAAATAATAAAATCAGCAATGCCAATTTTCTTACCTCATTGTGGACCACCAGTCATCATCAAGGATTTTTTGTTTCACACTTTTTCCCTCCAGTGTGCTTGATTCATGCCATCTACCCCACTCTACATTGACCACCATTAATTGTAGAGCCTCTTGGACCTCAAGCATCCTCTCCAATAAAATGAAGTAGCTGGCATATCTAGTCTCCACGGGCTTGAGGAATTCCTTCCTTGAAAATGTTCTAAACAAAGCAAATAAAGTTTGATGGTTGCAAATGAACATTTGCACATCTTTAGCCTCTGCAACCACTGCCTTCACCCAATCTATCTTCCCAATGTCCTTCAAGGTATTGTTCAATGCATGCACACAATAAGGGGTCCAAAAAATGTGCTTATAAGCACTCTCCACTATCAATCCAGCTAATTTACACACACGGGCTGAATCGGTCATTACCTGCACAACATTAGAGGCTCTGACCTCCTCTATAGCATCTCTCAAAATCTGAAATTGGAAGTGTTGATGTGTTTTTTGTGACCGCACCAACACAAAATAAAATTTCCCAATGGATACTCTATCCTCTCTTGAACAAAGTCTCTTGCATGCTAAGATTGCTAGAAAGATCATGCATTTAACTCCAAGGTTCCTTCATGCAGTGGATAGTCTCAGTTGGTTCGTTGTTATTTGCTGGTATTTCAAGGGGACTTACGTAGTTGTTCGACAACAGACAACAGACTAAAGACTGAGGGTTTTTATAGGATTCGAAGGATTTGTCAGGTAAGTGTAAATTTCCTAATACTAACCAGAAATATACCGAGTTTAAATGAGTATAGGGATAAGCGATGCTATAATCTACTCTAAGGCGTGGGACATGGCGATCAATTCTTGCAGACTTCAACCAAGTTTTGCTTCGCCTCGCTTCAGACAGCTTCCACAAAACTGGTGCAATCTTCAGAGGAGTAACTAGAGATATTCAAATGACTATTCAACATGTAGATACCATCACGACGACGTGTTGGTGTACATTTTATCATCCACCAAACACACAAAATAAAATGTCCAAAGACACTCTATCCTCTCTTGAAAAACCACCGCGTATGCTAAGATTGCGAGATCATATGGCGATTCCAAGGTTTCTTTTGTCGGGTCTCGATGTGTGGATAAGCTCAATGGCCATTGTGATATGCTGGTAATAAACAAGGGGACTTACGGTAAGGAAATCTTCACAAGTTTAGGACTTAGGGAATTTATTATTGAAGGCTCTCAATTAGGACTTTCCATGTGGATCTCAGAAAATAGCAAAAAGAATAGGGTTCAGAGAATCTATTCTATTCCTAAGAACTTAAGAGATAGTAAAGACTCGATGAAGGGAATAAACCACACTTTGTTTCGCCTCCTCCGGGACAACATACGCAAAATGGGTGCAATCTTCAAGGGTTGTGATGATAATTTTCAAACCTCGAATGAGGCTGAAGTTAAGCTTCCGCAATTAAGAGCTCAGGCTAACTTTATGCATCAAATGCAAATCATCCAAGTATGAGCTATACTTCACCATTGAATCAATATGATCAATCTCTCATTCAATTAACCGACTTTCAAAGCAAATTCTACTTAATCTAATTCTAACTTTAATCTATGGCGGAAGAAGATATGCAACCTCGCTTACTATTTGACAATAAAAGTTATTCAAAGTAAATCATGCATAAGAGCTTTTATTATTCGAAATAGTCTCAATGCAACAATCTCATACTCTGTCTCCACACAAATGAAAGTGAGAGAGCATCAGTTTATATAGAGTTTCAAAAATGAAATGAAGGGCCGAGATTAAAACAATATCAACGGCCAAGATTATTACAACCCAACCCTAATTAGGGTTACCCAAAATAACAAGAGTTATCAACTAGTAATCAATCAGTAAAGTGGTAGTTGCAGCTATAATTTAGGAGAGGCGTCCTTATCCTTCTGAGCAACATTGCGTTCGATGAATCTGGACACTACTGCGATGACCTCTTCCATTCTAACAGGTGGTAGCATGCTAATCCGGAATTCGAGTCCGTCCAACTTTTCAGCACATTCGGCAAAAGTATTTTCCCAATCTGCCTCCTGCTTCCCAAAATCATTTCGGATGGCTGAGAGTATTGCCACTCTCGCAAAATCTTGTCTCAGAAATGGTCCAGTGGCCGAGAAGAAAGTCTCTTGAACTTTACGCTTCAATCTCTCCAATTGCATGTCGTTCTCCCGGACAATCTCACGGTCGAACACTTCTGCAACTGTCATGTAAATCTTCTCCTGGATTTCTTTGACTTGCTCTTCAATCCTGAGCCCATCCACTTTCGCCTTCTCCAAAACTTCTTCTCGTACAGTCACTGCCCAAAACCAGTGATGGAAATCATATGCTGCTCCTGCAACAATCACCCTTTTATCAACCAACTCCTCTCTTGGAGTGCCTTTCAAGGTCCTAAGGCTTGGAATAAGCCTCTCCTGTATATCCGGAATACAGTCCCATGCCTCTGCCATATCCATAAGTCTGGAAAGAAATGAAGAGGTCCGTCCATAAGCAAGTGCCAGCTTCTCCATGAACAAGGCTGCTTCCGTTCCTTCACTTGCCATCCAGTCCTGAGCTTCCCTGGCCGTAACCATTCTGTGCTCTACATCTTTAGTCACTTCCTGTGATGAATTGAGGAGAGGAGCTGCCGCATTACCCTGATCAAGTGGCTAGGTCAAATGCTGTATGTACTCCTTAAGGCGTTCAACCTCCTTTTTATACTCTTTCTTCTTAGCCACTTCTTTTTCCAATCTCGCTTTGATGGTCGAGACGGAATTATCCAATTCCTCAACTTCTTGGCCTTTTGAAGTTGGGCCAAGATCTATAGTAGTTATAGCATACTCTTGAGGAGTAATCTCGTCCTGTGGCTTGTCCACTGTGGGTACTGCAATGTGCACGGAACAGTTGCCTGTCTCGTCCCTTTGAATAGTAGAGAATTTCTTGGCGGGCTTCTTGATTGCAACTTGTTCCAACCTCGCCAAGAAATCCACAGTATCATCCTCCTCTTGGGCTTCTGCAGGTGGTTGAATCTTCATTCTTTCTATCAGCCAGTCTGGAATGGTCGGCTGCTCAACTCCATCTTCTATTTGAACCTCTTCCTCATTCGGAACATCCGCAACCTCCCTGAGAGCGGAAATCATTCCCTCGAAGTCATTATTCCGAACTTCTACCTCATTGTCTGAACCAAGTATTTCCGTGCCCGTAGGTGACAAGGGCTCCTCATCATCTGGCTGAATAGGTTCATCGTTCTCTTCCAGAACTGTAGGAGGTTCAATTATTTCCACCAAGGACTCATCTATGGTAGCCATCAGCTCGTCAATATTCCGGGATGCTGTTGAACGAGATGGTTCTCCCCTTTGTCTTTTGGAAGCAGGCTCTGCACTTAGAACTATTTCTTTTCTTTTCTCTCCAATCTTGGTCGGGCCCTGGTGAGATGCATCAGTGTTGGAAGAATATGATTCTGATTCGCTCAGTAGGTCATACGTGAGCGTTATTCTTCTCTGCCTTAGTTCTTGGACTTGACGGTCAACCCACCAGTGAGAGTATTTGACTACTGGCCTCATTAGTGTTGCTAAGTCCGCATGCTCAGGTTCTGACCATTTCACCGGAGGAAGAGGTTGAATCTCCTCGAAACGCGGCTGGATATAGTTCCCATCATCTTGTAACTGATCAGGTATCCGACAGAACTCAATTGCCCTCATGAAGTCTAGTGACATTCTGGACCACATTCTCCATCTGACTTCATACTCATCTGCGGCATCAGCCCAAAAGTCTTCCAGTTCCACTCTGTGCTTGTACCTTCTCCCTTCTACTGTCCGGATATTATGATGTGGGTCAAAGTTGACCCTGGACTTGTAGGCTGTAAATGGATACCACTGGATCTCCAACCTTGCACTCTCAGCTGCCTGTGAGGACGGACAAGACTCCAACATGTTCCCGATGAATGTAATGAACCGGACCAATTTTTTTTTGTTTTTTCATAAAAGATTACAATGCAACATGCACCCGTTAAGGTTAGCATAAACCAAAACGATGCAGAAAGTAACTCTAACCAGAATGTACACCAGGATCCCGGTGCGGGCAAGGTGTGAGCATTGGTCAGAGGATCTCAAAAGTAAATGCTGAACAAGAACTCTAACCAGAGATGCGCCGATGAACGACGAGCATTCGGTCAGAGGATCCCTATCTATTGCAATACTGAAAAGAGCTCAACACCAAGTATGTGCTACTCGAACCGTGATGGATCAGAGGCGACCATATGGCGGAGACTTAGGAAATTACAATGCAAGAAAGTAAAAGGCGGCAAGCCAGCCTCTTCCACTTCTTCAGTGGGAATTACAAGTTAGAGAAATGAGATATAAGATTGGAAATGCTGATAGTACTACTAACAGCTTACAATAAGATAGAATATACTCATAAACAGAAATGTTATGTCTTTCCAAGCTGCATATGATTAGTAAGCTTTCACAATATCAAACTTGATGTCCAATACTTAAATCTCAACCAAGGAACAACTATCTTAAATCTGCCGTATCAGACCTGCACAAAGAACGATGAAAATCTGCAACAATATATCCACTTAAATGTTCATAACTTGCTCAAATCACACCCTATTGACACCAGACGAAGTGCAGATTGCTTGTATGATGAAGGCGCCCAAGGAGAAAGCTCAAACCCACTCTTAATAACTCTCAATGAATTGCACACATTCCAAGACACCCCCAAAAAGGTACGGCCCAGCAGCAAGGGCGATTTTACTCAATAAAAATAAAGACTCACAATTAAAATCTGAAAGTTAGCTAGAAAGGTCGCCCTATATTGGCAAACAGATAGATGCAATACCCAGAATGATAACATTTTTATTTTCTGACTTGTGAGCAATTCTTACATTCTTCAATGACATTCAGCAACATCATAAATATGACAGAAACACAAACTAGGACTCCAAAATGCAAACCACACAACTGAAATATGAAATAACTCACTACAAGCTAACCTCTCAACTAGTTGCTATCTTTCAAGCAAGAAGATGAGCCAATGCTAGGAGGTGTGCTTTCCTCGAAGCGAGTGTCTGAAATCAATCCAGCAGCATAACGGTGTAGTAGACAGAAGATACCAAATGAAGAGCTGAGGCCAGCTTAAATAGAAATGAGAGAAATATCTAGAAACTTCCAGAAGGCGCCCCAAAACCCTAATTTTCAAATTACTCTTTTCCCTCCAAAAGATGGCGTCCTTTTTCTTCCATAAAATATTTCACTTTTAAAATAAACTTCATCTCACAAAGGGCGTCCCATTTAAATAATCTTCAAAATTTGACATTAAAATATAATATATCTCCTTATGACGCCTTGACCCTCAAAAGTCCCCTTTTTAAAAACAACTTAAAGTTGCACTGCTAGACCAAGGGGTATAATATTAAAATAATAATATTATAATAAAATACTTATCTCTCCACTAAAAAATGCGCCCAAGGCCACGAATTGAAGTGTCAGCTGAAACAACAGAAGAGGTGATCCAACTGAACTGAACCCAAACTGTCCACTGCCAGAAATAGAATTTACTAAAAATAGTAAATTCACGAAGTTGCCCGGAATGCCAAACTGAACACACCACTGCGAAGCTCTCTGAAAACCCAGAAAGAATCCGCAGTCGAAACCCAAACTCCAAGCAACAACCACCTCAAAACGAGGAAACCCTAATTTCACCCTCCGACCCTACGGGTCTCCGGAATAGGCCAGCGGTCAGCAGAAGCGATCACTGCTGAGTAGGGGACATTACAGTCCGCCCTCCCCAAGATTGCTTGCCCTCAAGCAATCGCAAGTCTGGATGCTGTAGAATCTCCTCATCCTCCCACGTAGCATCCTCCAATGGTAAGTTCTTCCATTTTACCAAATACTCTTTGATTGTTCTCCTCCTCAAGGAACGCTCTCTGAAATCAATAATCTGTTCTGGAACCAAGGTCAACTGCCCTTCTTCATCCAAAGGAGGTAACTGTGGTGAAGCCACAACGTTGTGTCCAAGTGCCTTTTTGAGGCGAGACACATGGAAGACATTGTGGACCTTACTACCCGAAGGTAGTTCCAACTCATAAGCCACCGCTCCAACTTTCCTAACAACTTTGAATGGTCCATAGAAGCGGGGTTTCAGCTTCTCAGCTCCACTCTTCTTAAGTGTGGATTGTCTGTAGGGCTGAAGCCGAAGATATACCATGTCACCAACCTCAAATGAGCGCTCAACACGCTGCTGATCAGCGTACATCTTTTGCTGATTTTGTGCCATTTGAAGGTTGTCCTTCAAAGATTTCAAAACATCTTGGCTCTGCTGCAACCAATCCTTGGCTTGAGGAGCTTTGCTATCGCCAAACACCAAATCAGCAAAGCTTGGAGCCTCGTAACCATAGAGGGCCATGAATGGAGACATCTTTATTGACATGTGGAAAGATGAATTGTAGCAATATTCTCCCAAGTGGAGCCATTTTACCCATGCTCTTTGCTGTTCTGAGACATAATTTCTGAGGTAGCCCTCCAACCATTTGTTCACAATCTCCGTTTGACCATCTGTTTGTGGGTGATAGCTAGTGCTTGGAGTAAGCACTGTACCACTCATCCTAAAGATTTCCTGCCAAAAGGTGCTTAGGAACTTGCTGTCCCTATCACTCACAATATTTTTAGGCAACCCATGCAGTCTAAACACTTCATGGAAGAACAAATCTGCAACTTGAGCTGCTGTAAATGTGCTTGTGATGGCAAAGAAATGAGAGAATTTGGTCAATCTGTCCACTACAACATAAATACAGTCTTTGCCTTGAGCCCTAGGCAACCCGGTGATGAAATCCATAGAGATACTCTCCCATTTTTGATTTGGAATGGGAAGTGGCTGCAGTAGACCAGCTGGAAGAGAGTGCTCATTTTTATTCATTTGACAAGTACTACACTCCTTGATGTGACGCTGAACATCATCCTTCAACCCCTTCCAAGAGAATCTCTCTCGAATCTGCTTGTATGTCTTGAAGTACCCTTGATGACCAGCAAGTGGACTGTCATGGAAAGTCACCAAAATCTTCTTCTTAAGTTTAGAATCAGCCACCAAGAAGATTCTTCCCTTGTAGTGGATCAACCCATCAACTACCTTGTACCTTTCATCATGAAAAGTACCTTCAATAACGCTGGTTGCAAACTGATTTTTGGCATAATCAGCAAGCAACAACTCCTTCCAATCAGCATTAAGCTCACACAATGAGCTCAAGTGAGGCCTTCTAGACAAAGCATCTGCCACAACGTTATTCTTCCCTTTGACATACTCAATATCAAAATCGTAAGCTTGTAGCTTACTCACCCACTTCTGCTGTCTCTCATTCAAATCCTTCTGATGCATAAAGTGCTTGAGACTGTTGTGATCAGTCTTGACCACGAATTTGCTCCCCACTAAATACTGTCTGAATTTGGCTAATGCATGCATGATTGCAAGCATTTCCTTGTCATAAATAGAGTAGGTTCTTTCAACCCCTCTTAATTTTCTGCTTTCAAATACAATTGGATGCTTCTCTTGCATCAAAACAGCCCCAATACCTTCCCCTGATGCATCACACTGTAACTCGAAGGGTTTGGAGAAATCTGGTATGGCCAATACAGGACAAGAACTCATGATTTTCTTGAACTTATCAAACACACTTTGAGCTTTTTCTGACCACATGAAAGCTCCCTTTTTAGTGAGGTCAGTAAGAGGAGCAGCACTTTGAGAATACCCTTTCACAAACCTTCTGTAGAAGCCACAGAGACCCAAGAATCCCTTCAAATGAGTCAGATTTTCTGGAGGTGGCCAATCTACTATAGCCTTGATCTTTTCTGGATCAACCTTCACCCCTTCAGCGCTGATTATATGGCCAAGGTAGAGCAGCTCCTTCATTCCAAATTCACATTTGGACTCTTTTGCAAACAAACTTTCCGATTCAAGAATGCTAAGCACTTCCTCCAAGTGCTTGAGGTGTTCTTCCCACGTCTTGCTGAAGATGAGAATATCATCAAAGAAAATTAACACAAATTTCCTCAACTGCTTCTGGAACACTCTGTTCATACAAGACTGGAAGGTGGCTGGAGCATTAGTCAAGCCAAAGGGCATGACTAGGAACTCGAAATGACCATAGTGGCATCTGAATGCCGTCTTCTCAACATCTGAACCCCTCATCCGGATTTGATAGTAACCCGATCTCAAATCAATTTTGGAGAAGAATTTAGCACCATGTAGCTCATCAATGAGCTCATCGATCCGGGGAATAGGATACCGATTTTTTATTGTGCTTTGATTCAAGGCACGATAATCCACACACATGCGGATGGTGCCGTCTTTTTTCTTCACAAGAACCACAGCTGAAGCAAAGGGACTCTTGCTAGGGCGAATGAAGCCCATCTCCAGGAGTTCTCTTATGTTCTTCTCAATTTCATCCTTCTGCTTCTTAGGATATCTATACGGTGTTGTAATGACTGGTTTGGCCCCTTCCTTAAGTTCAATAACATGCTCAGCACCTCTTTCTGGTGGTGGCCCAGGTGGTAGATCAGCAAACACCTTACTCCTTTTGGTGAGTATGGATTGAATATCAGGAGGATATTCCCTCTTGGTCTCAACTGGACTGGCAGGAAGAACCATGCACTCCGCAGCCCACTCCACTTGGTCATGTCTAATTAGCCTTTCCATCCTTTTGAACGAAACTATACGAGGACCTCCATTAGACATTCCTCTCAAAACAACTCTTTTGCCATCAAACTGGAACTTGAGCTCCATTGTTTGTAGGTTGAGAGAGATTTCACCAAGTGAACGTAACCATTGTATGCCCAAAACTGCATCTGTGTCACCAATAGTAACCACATAGAAGTCATCTTTGACTTCATAGTTTCCCAACTGCAAGGACATGTTAGGAACTCTTCGTGTGCAGGAAATATGAAACCCATCAGCCACCATGACTTTGAAGCCCTCAAATTCTTCAGTTTTGAGACCTCTCTTGGCAACCACACCTTCATCAATGAAGTTATGCGTTGCACCAGTATCAATCAATGCAACAATTCGATGACCTCCAACTCCACCACGAACCTTGAAAGATTCGTTCTTTTGGAAACTAGAGAGTTGGGCAATAGGGCCCCCAACTCCTTGCTCATGATCGGACTCTTCTGTGGCTCTTTCATCCTCGCTGTCCCCAAAATAAGACTGCTGATCAGACATATCTGATGCTGATTCATAATCAGAATACGTCCCCATTTGATTATAACGCCCTCTTCCAGGACATCTATGGCCTTTAGTCCAAGGCTCTAAACATGTGTAACACTTGCCCTCCTTTCCGAGCTGTTCACGTTGCTCTTCAGTCAATTTAGGTGGGAACTTCTTGTGCTGATTAGAAGAATGTCTTTTATCTTTATCCTTCTTATGGCCAAAAGGCTTAGGCGGAAATTTAGGCCTAGGGGCTGATAACTCCATACTACGAGCCTTCTTGATTGCCTCATCAAGACTTGGTGGATCGAAAGCTTTAACCCACCCTTTCAATGGTTCAACCAAACCTTCAGAAAACAACACAACCAATCTTCTTTCGGTGATGTTGGGCACCATCACAGAAAGCCTCTGGAAATCAGCAATGTATGAATCCAAGGAGCCATGCTGCTTGAGTTGTGCAAGCTCGCGAAATCTTACTTCAGGGTCCTTAGTGTCGAACCTTTCAATCAGCTTGTTGGTGAATTCTCCATAAGTCTGAATAAGGTTATGGCCAAGAGTGACCAAACCATGGTACCACCACTCATGGGCAGCTCCTTCTAAATGGAGCGTTGCAAACTTGATGGCATCTTCTTCTGGCATGGGACGAAGTGAAAGGTAATTATCTAACTTCTGAACCCACGATCTTGCCGAACACTTATCACTTCCATCAAAGTGAGCCAATGTTACCTTCCCTAAGGCTTGATGGAAATCAGTTCTAGGAGCCAAGTTAGCTCGGTTATCAACTCTTCTTCCGTGTCTTCTGTCCCTCTGATTCAAGAATTGATCAAAGGACCATAGGTTCCTAAGATCAGGTGGTAGGGTGGAGTACTCCATGTAGGCTTGCCTAGCATCATCTACCAAAGGGACGGTAGCTTCAACTTGTTGTTCTTCCCTTGGAGTGAATGTAGGAAAGAGCGGTCTAGAGGCTGATCCGCTAGAGATGGTATCATGCTGTCCAATAGTTCTGCTTCCTCCATTACCATTGTTCCCATTATGCCCATTGTTTCCATTGACACCACTGCTTTCTCCTGTAGCATGGTTTTGATTCGGAGTATGGTTCGGAGTAGCTTGCTGATCCATTTTAGCAAGTAATCGAGACATCATCTCAATCATTCCATCAAACTTCTTTTCCATCCTTGCATCCTTCTCTTCCATGGCTGTCCTAAGACTGTCTGACATGTTCTCAACTGTTTTACCCGTATCCACTGTTATCCCTGTTTCTCTCAAAGCCTCTGACAAAGTATCTGCTTCTGGCACTGGCGGAAACTGTGTCTGTTGTCTTCTGGCCTGACCTCTGGTGTAGTAGCGACAGTCACTGTCACTCATCTGACCACTGAATCACTGTTGGGCACAGGTTGGCAGAATCATGGCTCTGATACCACTGTAATGAACCGGACCAATTTTTTTTTGTTTTTTCATAAAAGATTACAATGCAACATGCACCCGTTAAGGTTAGCATAAACCAAAACGATGCAGAAAGTAACTCTAACCAGAATGTACACCAGGATCCCGATGCGGGCAAGGTGTGAGCATTGGTCAGAGGATCTCAAAGTAAATGCTGAACAAGAACTCTAACCAGAGATGCGCCGATGAACGACGAGCATTCGGTCAGAGGATCCCTATCTATTGCAATACTGAAAAGAGCTCAACACCAAGTATGTGCTACTCGAACCGTGATGGATCAGAGGCGACCATATGGCGGAGACTTAGGAAATTACAATGCAAGAAAGTAAAAGGCGGCAAGCCAGCCTCTTCCACTTCTTCAGTGGGAATTACAAGTTAGAGAAATGAGATATAAGATTGGAAATGCTGATAGTACTACTAACAGCTTACAATAAGATAGAATATACTCATAAACAGAAATGTTATGTCTTTCCAAGCTGCATATGATTAGTAAGCTTTCACAATATCAAACTTGATGTCCAATACTTAAATCTCAACCAAGGAACAACTATCTTAAATCTGCCGTATCAGACCTGCACAAAGAACGATGAAAATCTGCAACAATATATCCACTTAAATGTTCATAACTTGCTCAAATCACACCCTATTGACACCAGACGAAGTGCAGATTGCTTGTATGATGAAGGCGCCCAAGGAGAAAGCTCAAACCCACTCTTAATAACTCTCAATGAATTGCACACATTCCAAGACACCCCCAAAAAGGTACGGCCCAGCAGCAAGGGCGATTTTACTCAATAAAAATAAAGACTCACAATTAAAATCTGAAAGTTAGCTAGAAAGGTCGCCCTATATTGGCAAACAGATAGATGCAATACCCAGAATGATAACATTTTTATTTTCTGACTTGTGAGCAATTCTTACATTCTTCAATGACATTCAGCAACATCATAAATATGACAGAAACACAAACTAGGACTCCAAAATGCAAACCACACAACTGAAATATGAAATAACTCACTACAAGCTAACCTCTCAACTAGTTGCTATCTTTCAAGCAAGAAGATGAGCCAATGCTAGGAGGTGTGCTTTCCTCGAAGCGAGTGTCTGAAATCAATCCAGCAGCATAACGGTGTAGTAGACAGAAGATACCAAATGAAGAGCTGAGGCCAGCTTAAATAGAAATGAGAGAAATATCTAGAAACTTCCAGAAGGCGCCCCAAAACCCTAATTTTCAAATTACTCTTTTCCCTCCAAAAGATGGCGTCCTTTTTCTTCCATAAAATATTTCACTTTTAAAATAAACTTCATCTCACAAAGGGCGTCCCATTTAAATAATCTTCAAAATTTGACATTAAAATATAATATATCTCCTTATGACGCCTTGACCCTCAAAAGTCCCCTTTTTAAAAACAACTTAAAGTTGCACTGCTAGACCAAGGGGTATAATATTAAAATAATAATATTATAATAAAATACTTATCTCTCCACTAAAAAATGCGCCCAAGGCCAAGAATTGAAGTGTCAGCTGAAACAACAGAGGAGGTGATCCAACTGAACTGAACCCAAACTGTCCACTGCCAGAAATAGAATTTACTAAAAATAGTAAATTCACGAAGTTGCCCGGAATGCCAAACTGAACACACCACTGCGAAGCTCTCTGAAAACCCAGAAAGAATCCGCAGTGAAACCCAAACTCCAAGCAACAACCACCTCAAAACAAGGAAACCCTAATTTCACCCTCCGCACACCTACGGGTCTCCGGAATAGGCCAACGGTCAACAGAAACGATCACTGCTGAGAAGGGGACATTACAATGAACAATGGGAATGTAATAGATGCCTTCTTGGCTGGCCTCTGAATGTTCTGATATTCTTCTAGTTGCCTCAGGACTTCGAGCAAAACCATCCGATTTGTCGGATAGATTGGCAACTTATAGGGGTTTCCAGTAAATCCTTGGATCCTGATATATGTAAATTTTGGGAATTGGATGAACCAGGACCCATATTTACTGATTAGACTCTTCGCCTCATGACTCAACCTCTGATGTATTCCCCCTTGGAGCGTTCTGGTGATATGCATTAAGAATGCATCATGTGCCCTTCTGAAATGAGACTTCTCCTTCAACTGGAGTTGCGGGTAACAATCGTATGGTTTGAGCTCGTTTTCTCCACTGCCAACTTTTCCTCTGCAAGTTAGTCCTGGATACTTACATGATCTAGCCAACAAGTAGACAACATACGAGCTCATATGGAAAGACTTAGTCTCTTCTAGATTGATTAACTGCTCGTGGAGATTGTCACTTATCATCCGTGGCCAATTGAACATTTTCACACCAGAAGTGATCTCGTCTATGAAATAGTACATCCAGCTCTCGAAAAAGGCGCCCTGCGGGTTGCCGGCTATTCTGTTCAACATCAGTATGATATCTCCGAAATCTTCTTTGAAATCCGTCCGGCGAGGTCTTTTGGGCATCTTCTTTATTGATGGCTTTGGTTTGTCCAACCATGCCTGGTTAATAGTTGTAGTGCATAAGTCTGGTTGGCTGTCATATAACCTCTTGGCTTCTTCCTTGGTCTTATAGAACGTCCGTGAATGCTCTGGGATGCCGAAGGTTTTTTGGATGGCTACCTCGCCCAAGTGTGCCAGAATTCTGCCATCCGGTGGAATGATCTGCCTCTTTTGAGCATCATAGTGGAGAGCACATTCCACCATCAATTCTGCACAATCCTTTGCAGGCGGGAATCCTGCTGCCTGGAAAATCCCGTTTCTAATCATCCACCTGGCTATTGGTGTTGGCAGTCCGTTCTGTCCATATACTCTTCTTTTGAATTCATCAAAGTCGACATGCCTGAGATCGGTGTCCACAACGTTCTTCCATTTTGAATTGATTTTAGTCTCCCGTTGGGTACCTTTGCTGGCGAACTTCATTTTTGCCGGTCTCTTTGATGATTCGCCCACAATGGTCATTAACCTGCAGTCAGAAAATTAACATTAAGATGGAGACCTTTTAAATTAATTTATTCTCATGCCTTGGATTTGGAAATTTACTTTCAGCTGGTTAAATAATTAAATTGCTGCAAAAAAGCAAGCTGAAAGTAAATTGGATGAAGTTGAAAATTTCGCCAGAACTTTTGCTAAAATGAAAGGACAGAAGAGAAATAGCAAATCAACTTGACTGAACATCAAACCTTTGTGAAGAACTGTTGGCTGCAAATCAGATTTAAATTCTGATTTCTAGAAGAAGTGCGCCTCTTCTGAACAGAAGAAATTTCAACTTCCAATAAATCTTTTCTCTTTCCTGCGAAAATTCTTCCTCAGCATAACATTACTTCTCTCTCTGGAAAATCTGATCTTGCCCACTGAACAAATCAATTGCCTGATAATTTTGAGAGAGATCAAATTTCTCTTCAGCTGTGTGTGAAAAAATGAGTTGCTGAAACTCATTATAATGCTGAAAGATTTAATTTATTTAGCAACTGCCTATTCTTCTCTTGATCTCGATTTGTTTTCATTTATTCAAACAGGCAAGCTTCCTTTATTTTTCGAACAGCATCAGTCTCGAGCTTATCCGGGCAAATCTAATTGATTTTCAAACAAATTCGATTTTTTGCTTGAATGTTTATCTTTGATTTTTTGAATTTTGAAAGAAAACATTAAATATTTAATTAAATTCAACCTTTCGAAGTTTTAAATTCATGGCGAATTTAATTTTGCCCATCGGATTTCATCTTTGGCCGGCACAAATTATTTTCTTCCAACTCTCGTCTGACGAATTTGATTTTGTCCAAGTCATTTAAAATTTCCGAGTAATTGAGATAAATTATTAAAATATATTAAAATATTTTAATTTATTCCAACCCATTCGTTTTGGACCCATGGCTATTTCAATTTTCCATTCATTCTCCTCGGTTAAAAGTGTATTTTCCAATTTTATTCTCAATTTTGTCTAGCCAAGTCAAAACTTAAGCCATTCTGTTGACAATTTTTATGCCAGATCCCTATTTTTCTTTGCCATAGCCAACTTTTCTCTTGCACTGAGCCTATTTTCTTCTGCCAAAGTCAAATTTTCTCTTGCTCAGTCGAATTTTCCTAGGCAAAATCCTTGTCTGGATGTCTTCTTCAGGCGAATTTCCTTGACGCTTGACAAATTCTTCTTCCTTCTGGCCAAGGACGATCCTTCCTTTCTCCCTGCCTTGTGCATTTTTCTCTGGCCAAAATTATCAATTTTTCCTCTAGGCATCTAAGACTTTAGGCCAAATTGAAATTTCTCTTCTCTTTTGTGCTAGGCACACTTCATTTTATTCTTTGCCATAGCCTAACTTCTTTAGCACTTGTCCTTTCAAACTTGGCACTTAACCTCTTGAAAACATCATGATTCCTAGCCAAAATCTCCATTTTTTCATCTTTTGACTTCTATACTTAGGCAAATTTTCGAATTTGTCTTGGCTAGGCACCAAACACTTAGCAAAAATCACAATTTTCTCCCTTCATAGACCATGGCGGACTTTCAAATCACTTGGACAAGGTGAAGGCGGACTTTCCATAGTCTTGGACATCATCTCTTTGAACATGGCGGACTTCCAAATATTTTAGCACTTTCCTTAACATTTTATCCCTTGGAAATGTCATAATATTTAGCCAAAAGTTGATTTCCCACCTTTTTAGGCCCTCACACTTAGCAAATTTTCGAAATTCTCATTGCTAGGCACCAAGACTTAGTGAAATTTTTGATTTTTTTCCTTCTCATCTGCCTAGGCGGACTTTCCAACCTCTTGGCATGTGCATGGCGGACTTTGGATGGTCTTTGCATCATCTCCTCAAGTGCATGGCGGACTTTGAAGGGAGCTAGGATATGCAAGGTGGACTTTAGAGAGTCTTTGGATATGCTTCCTTCAAGTTGGCGGACTTCACAACCCTTTGGCATCATCTCTTTGAGGCTAAGGCGGACTTCCAAAGCCTTTGGCACTTGACATGGCGGACTTTCCTTGCTCTTGACATTCCTTCCTTCAAGTTGGCGGATTTTCCAGACTTAACCAGATTTTTCACAAATTTCATCCTTTTCGAGTTGATTTTCTTTGATTTTACTCCTCAGATCTAACTGGTTTTGACTGATTTTTCCAGAATCTGGTCTGATTTTTCATGCTTTTGATACCTTTTCACATGCTTTTTACCTTGTTTTTCCAGATTTTTCAATGATTTTTCAATTTTCTATTTGATTTTCTGAGTGATTTTTCGATTTTTTTGGACTTCTGAGTGCATTTTTGGAATTCGAGACCTTTCCAAATATAGAAACTTTCCAAAAATAGAAACTTTCTAAAAATAGAAAAAGCAAAACCCTAAAAAATAGGGAACCCTGTTTGGTCCCAAAATGCCAAAAATGAAAAAGCGAAAAAGCAAGATTTCCTAAAAAGTAGGAAGTCTCAGAATTGGCCGAATTCACAGGCGATCTTCATTTCCTGGGCCTTCTGAGCGCTTCCATGACATCTACGCACTAATTCAAGCATGGATTACTGACTTGGCTCGGGTAACTCTCGGCAAACTGACTTGAAACTCTTAACAAAGTGATCTCACGAAACCGTTGCAAGGAGACAAAACCCTAAAAACTAGCAGACAGGGGTCCCCATTGGCGATGGGGAGGCGATGTGTCGAAAAGGTCACAACCACATTTGTTGGCGTAAAATCTAACACCTACGGAGTCGCGAGGGTTTTGTCACGGTTGACTATCTTACCTCGCCAATGGAGTGCTCTTCAAATTAGGAGGAAGCTCCTCATTGTCTTTGCGGAATGCATGAAAGAAAAGTAATCTAAGTCCTATCTTTTTGTTCTCCGTTTGGAAAGAGGCACAAGGTTAAGAAACCAAACGCGTTGCAGCTAAGGATTTTTACGGTTTATGAGACCATTAACTACAACTAAGCTTCTTCACTAGAAATCTATCCGGTTTCCTCCAAGAAAGCGAGGCATGAGGAAATGGGCGGGGATGATTATAGACGATAAACGTGTTTAGATTCTCTACTTGAAGGCAAGGTGGCGCAACTATCATCTCAATCTAAACAAGCTTATTGGGCACAAACAGATTTAAGAATTTACCATGACGATCTTATGAAACCCTATGTGGCATAACACTTGATCGAAATAGTAAAGACTTCACAAACAGCTTTATCACCACGATCTCACGAAACCCTATGTGGCATAACCCTTGACTATAATGATAAAGATTCACAAAACAGATTTATCACCGTAATTTCTCGAAACCCTGTGTGGCATAACGATTGATCACCATGGTAAATATACATAAAATAGATTTATCATCTCAATCTCTTGAAACCCTATGTGGCATAACAATTGACCTCAATGGTAAATATGCACAAAACAGAAAGAATTCACCATTACAATCTCTTGAAACCCTATGTGGCATAACAATTCATCGTAATAGTGATGACACATGAACAAATACCAAAAGAGCAATATTGAGGGCAAGGTAGGCGCAGCATATATTTCTCTCTCAAGCAAAAGTTATTTACAAATGAGCAAAAACTCTTATTTATATACATCAAGGTGTAGGGAACCCTAAAATCACCTTGTGTCATCTATAGTTCACGCAATGCATGCAAACAATCGCCAAACCCTAATTAAGTAAACTATCTGATCAAGTAGGAAACTACCCTCGGTTTGTTGAAACATCTATCTAAAATAGACAATTGTGCGAGCATGCGATCCTTATTAATACAAGTTAATTGGAAGACTAACTTGTCGAGTTAGCGATAAAACCCTAAAATAAAACTCAAGTGTGAAGAGCATCTCAGGAATAGATATGCATGTATTGACAACTTCAAGTTAAGCTGGAAAGGGTAACACCAGTTCAACTCGTGTGTGTAATGTCTATCACGAGGAGGTGGGAAGCTGAAGTTTACTATGTGTGATCTCGAGGCAATCAACCCCTCAATGAGATTGTTAACTGTATCACCATCTGGAGCGATGAGACTCTGACGAAGGATGCTATGTCGATGCAGCATGTCCTCACCAGCTGTGATCTGAGACTGAAGTTCCCTTTTGCTCCTCGTTGCTTCATCGAATAATGTTGACATGACTGTAAGCTGAGTAACCTTACAGCCAACTGTCTCCCCACTGAAAATGGTATGAATGAGTGCTTGAAGCTCTGATTGAACATCGGTAAGCTCCACGTAGGCACCACCCTCGATCTGATAACGGCACGGTAAGCGAGACACAAGAGTCCTCACGAACCGGAGTGCACTAGTGGCGTGCTCTCTACTCTCAGCCAACTCTGATGCCAAGCTGTCCTCTATCTTTGCTCTGAAAACCAACTGTGTCTTCCAAGAGTAGATAGCCTCTCTGTCTTCTGCATCTGTGACTGTGTCATAAGCCAAACTCAGGTGAGCAATCATAATTTCATCCCTGGGTTTGTTAATAGCCATATCCCGTTCCTCATCCTGAAGACGAATACGGAGCTCTCGTGCATTGTACCGCAACTGATATAACTCTGTAAGCATAGTACGGCCTCTAGCAACGAAATCTTCCTCCCATTCCTCCAAACGCTTGCCATATGCAACTAAGTGATTGAGCTGACTTTGCTCTACTGGTGGCTCAAGCATCGGTGGGAGTGTGTTGATGGCTTCTGGTCTGTGCACAAGGCTAGAAATGTACTGACGAAGCTGTCTGATTTCAGCCTTGAGGGCTGCTTTGTCCTCTCCGTCCTTTAATATTCTGTCCTTGGCACTATCTGTAGCAACTTGTAGAAGATCAACCTGAGTCTGGCGTGTGCTGCGACCAAGGTTGACTGTGATAACTTCAAAATCCTGAGACTCTAATTCAGCCAAGTTCTTCCCCTGTGGAGGTACGGCGGTCTCAACGACAATCTCCATGTCAGTGTTTCTCTCTACGTGAACCATGTTCTTAACTCTCTTATCTGGCGCATCTTGATAAATGTCATCAAAATCGGAATGATTGAGAACATAAGATGGCTGCCTCCTCTTCCTTCCTAGCTGAGTCTCGATCCAAGATTGGTCTCGGCTAATGCTACTAGAAGGGTCTGCACTAGCGACAGGAGGTACTGATGAGAGTGAGAGTGTGTAGAAGACCCCGCTGCGAGGTGGAGAGTCTGATCCAATTCAATGTGAATTGGGATTTTGTGACTCTGGAATTTGTTATAGGAGACGGTGAACCTCCAAATTACTAGCCAGACTCTCACGAGGCTAATCTCACGAGCCCGACTACGTGATGGCGGCTGTCTGTCAGGCTCTGTGTGTGAAACAGTGGCAAGCGCCTTGCCCTTTGAATTATTTGGCGCTTGTATTTTCTTAGGAGGGTTACTCCTCTTTTTCTTGTTAGGTTTTGACGAAGAAGGTAGCGAAGGATTTACCACCACTAGCGGCTCTGCTCTAGGAACACTTACTCTTCTTGTCTTCTTGCTATCGAGGTAAAGTATACTGTTCTGGATGACTCTACTTGACCTCTCCTTGACCGTTGCATATTCTTTGGCGTACCAATCTACTGCTGGCAACGGTTGTGTATCGACCTGCTCTCTGAAAAACTGAGGAAGAACCTCTCCCTCATCATCTGATAAACCTCCCGCATCCTCTGACAAGAAAACATAAATCTGTGAGAGAGAGAAGCGGCCGTAACTGCGTCTGTGAACCTCAAAGTCATCTGAGCAATTTGCCCAGTAATCCTCCATAGAAGGCTCGTGATATATGCCTCCAGCGAGGCGAGTTGTATAATGACCTGAAAGGTCATAGGCACGTGCTTCGACAAGATACTTAAGATGATATCTCTCAAGTTCTTGTCCTGCGATCTTTGCATCAATTGCTGACTTGCACCAATACATTCCAAACTGAAAAGGAAAGTTGAGTGATGGTTTGTGCCTGCGGCGTAGAAGACGATGAACATCATGCATCTGCCTAAGGAACTCCTGAAAGATTGTTTTATCCGAAGGATAACGTGGAAGCATAGCTGGATTTCCTGTGAAGCCATATACTCGGATGTAGGTGTATGTTGGGAATTGTATAAACCAATCTGCCCATCCATCCATTGCTACCCTAGCAACTGCCGAGATACGAACATGCAACTCCCGGTCCAAGTTTCTCACTGTGTAAGTCAAGAAAGCCTCGTGAACACGCTTGAAATGACGTTCAGCTCTGGTGAACTCAAGCTGATCATAATATTGATAAACCTTCTGAACAGTGAGAATGCCCACGGTGTTAAGTCCTCGGAACTGACCCTGATAAGCGATCAAGTACACGAGATACGAACACATGTGAAACTCATGAGCAACTAAGAAGCCGGTAATCTGTGTGTGGAGAATGTCGCTGATGAAGGATGCCCAGTCATAATGCTCCTGCCCAGAAATGATGCGACCAATAATGTAATACATCCAAGGCTGGAAAACATTTGCATGTGCTTGACTGAACGTGCGATTCAAAGAGTGTGATTAGAATCGCGATACTCATCCTTGTATTACACCCGCGACCCACATTGTTTGGCAATCACGTTCTTTGCTTGTTTTAACCATCTTTCTGCCATCTTCTTTTGACATTTATCCACATCAGCATCAAACGCTTGTGCACACTGCTCCATAGAAACAACTAGGCTGTTCGGATGTTGAGGAATGCCAAAACTCCTCTCGATGTCCACAGGTTTGAGACTGCAAATGACCCGTCCGTCGACTGACGCTATCTCACGAGTAGTCGGATTGTAATGCTTAATGCAAGCCATTACAAACTCAACACAATGAACGGAGATAGGTATGGAAGCGGCCTCTAGTAAACCAGACTGCTCAATATTCTGAACGATTGAACTTCTGATTTTAACTGGGTCTAGTACTGCCTCTGGCAACACTTTATGAAAGTGCATCTCAACCACCTAGCGAAATCATGAGTAAGGAGGCGGTTTTGGTCACCACGTATTCAAAATTTGAGTGAGCGCATTTTGAAAAATTAGCCTGTTGACTGTGAACTTAACTATGTTCTGACAAGATTTTTGGAAGCTAAAAATAGCCTGCGAGAGTTAAAAATAGCCTTTCGAAGAATTATTTACAGCGAAAAATCTGAAATATGGGTTTTGTCGGAAAAGGATTCTAAAGACAACCCGGAAGGTCAGTTGCGAAAATTCAACTATTTCGATTGTACAAGATTTCACTTGAGAAAATTAGCAATTGAAGCGAATGTTAAGCTAAAATTCGTGAAAAATCAAGCGCACAAATTCAACTCGAGGAAATTATATGGAAACGATCCAGATACTGAGACTTGCCAAATTCGCCAATTTCAGGAACATGCACAATGTATTTTGTAAGAAATCTGAGATTTAAAGGATGTAAAAGACGTTTTTTTGATGTCTTCTTCTGTGAAAATCGCCCAAGATTTCTTCAAATAACTGATATTTGTGAACTTGAATCTGCAAAGAGATATGTTAGGAAAATTCGCCTTTGTGAATTGATGAAGATTTCACCTCTGAACTGGAAGAATTCGCCTTGTTTGGAAAAACCACGAATTGCTCCTCTTGAAGTTTGCGACTTTTTTAATGAAAGAAATTCGAATTTCTCCTTGAAGAAAATACGAATTTGTATTGAATTTGAGGTTTCGCCTTTGATTGTTTATGGAATTTGCCTTAAAATCCTTGAAGAATTTGCGAATTGTATTGAAATTTGAGACGCCTTTAAAAAGAATTTGGAATACGCCTTTGAAAAGAAAGATTTGCGAATTGTCTTGGAAGTGCGCCCTTCACCTCTGAAGAAATGCGAATTTGCTCTTGAATTTGCTTTGAACCTAATAAACTTCGATCTCTTTTGAAGGAAATGAACTTGCCTTTGAAAAATCACGAATTTCTCTTGAGATTAATTTTTCTCTTGAGAAATACGAATTTCTTTTGAAAGCTTGTGAAGAATAATGAAGATGGCGCCTGTATAAATAATAAAGAATTCGCACCACTTAGCAACTGCAAGAATTCATAAACCCTAACCAGAATAGAAAGCCTCTGATTGGTTGCCTTTCAGTTCAACTGCCACTGTCTGAAGTTCAAATTTGAAAATAATAATAAAATAATTATTATCATGTAATGGCGCTAAAAATAGACATATTCTGAACTTCAGCTGACAAACTGGTTGAAGCTCTGAGATTCATCTTTTGACTTTACTGATTCCGAAAAGTCATCACATGAGCATATAGGCGTCCATTTGCTCAAGATACTTCGTTTTTTTACTAACTCCCTATTTAATAGCTGACAGCACTGTCACGACTGGCCAACTTCGACACTGATTTCCGGATGACCGGGTGATGCTGAGACTGATCTGAGATAATCAACGGAAAGCCTACTGAACAAGGAAGAAATGTCTGGCTGGGAGACATAAGCTACTTGAAATCCATCGTTTAACCCCTTGAAAATTAGGCGCACGATTAAATTGCTTTCACGGGTTCGAGACTTAGCCATTCCCTAAGCGCCATCGGCGGCTTCAAGCGAGCTGGCGGCTGATTGAAGCGGTGGCGGTGAACCCTGGCGTCTGAGGAGCCGAAGCTCCGCGGCCACGGCGGAGATATTACGCATCCGTGGTAGCGTATGCCGCGGCGGCTAAAGGCATTAGGGCCTCAAAAGAAAAAAAGCCCTGGCTCAAGGTTACACTGTCATTTCGACGAAAATCAAACGTCATCAAAATACCCTATTTTGACGGTTGATATCTGGAGCTGGGATGACCCGATTCAGGCATTATCTGTTTTAACGGACAGCCAGGAGGGCTCTTAAGAGAAGTCACTGGAGGTGTCGAGGCAAGAAAACTGCTTCTAAGACCTCAAAAACTCCAGTGCGTATTTTATTTATGTTTACCGCTCCCAGACTTAGCCATTTTCTGGACGTTTTCGGACATCTTTACCTTGTAATATTACACCAAAGACCTGCTTGCGCCCGCGGCGGCGCTTAAATCTTGTGCTTCGTTAGGAAGAGATAAATTGATTACTGCAGCTCAATAGTGCGTGAAGACTTGAGCAGCAGCTTGAGCTCATCTGACCAGCCTAAAGGCTAGGCGCCTTAAGACTATGAAAATGCACTGAAAACCATTTGTTGGTTCGCCCGTAAAATTACGTGCTCGGTAGAATCTCTGCCACGACCATCAGGAACGTCGGATCGACAAGCTGAATGGTGCGTTGCGGAGCTAGGCTAGTATACTACTGATGTTGTGAAGACTCTGTCTGCAAATATTGGCATCTGGAGGGTCCTTTAAGCCAGCGCCCCTGGCCTGTACTTGCACTGGGCATAAACGGAGAAGCTCAGAAATGTGAAAAACTCCATTTTACGCTGATCTTTGGATGACTGCCACCTGAACTCTGAGAGTCGGATGACTGCACTTGATATCTTGTCGGATAAGCAGACCAGTTGTGAACGGATTGATTGCAACCGGCATCGAAACTGACAAGATTTACCCCCCTGCCTTGAAATGGGCGCCCTCAGGCTAGAGGCGCGCTTTTGCCTTAAAAGAGCAAAATTCTTATCTCCTAAAATTTGATTTTTTGGCTTGCAGCCGGCGATATGGGCTGTGAGTCTCGGAATGCTTCGCTGGATAGCTCGACGGATAGCCAGACTAGTTCTGAAGAGATTGACTGGATGCTTGAGCACTTTAACCAGAATCTTAACCTCCAACAAACTGGGCGCCCCTGAGCTATACTTGCGCTTTTGGGCTTTTCCTCTGAGAAATCTCCATGATTTGATCTTTAAAAACTCTGTTTCGATCATTAAATGACCGTCTGCAATATGAAATGTCGTCTGAGATGCTCCTCCATCGTGAAAATCTTCATTTTGAGTCTCTGCTTCAGGTTTGACCAATATAACTGACTTTGACTGACAAACTATTGACAAAAACTCCATGCTTGACATTGCCCAAAACTGTGTTTTACAACAAATTAGCAAGGTTTAGACTTTTAAATGCAAAATGCCTTAATGAAGCAAAAAATTTGGTTTGGGTACAACATTAGGCTCCGTCTGGTGACCATGTCGGATACCTACGGCATAGGAGAACTTAAGAATCTCAGTGTGAAGTAGACCAGTGTTTAATAATTGGGCATTGGAGTCAGGACTTTTTCCCTAATCACCTAAAACTTGGAATTTCCTAAAAACTTAACCTAGAAAATCACCTAAAACAAGACTACCTAAATCACCTAAAACACGACAAAACGTCACGAAACGGGGAAATACAATACGACATTACGATAAAGCGTAAAAATTACTTACAAAATATTTACAATGTTACTCCTCCCCCGGAGGGTTGAAGTGCTTAAGATATTGCCCGCTATAAGGAAGCGGGAAGAGCCTTCCATCCTGATGTGAAAGAATATAAGTGTTCTCTCCTGCTGATTCGTGAATCTGGAAGGGCCCTAACCATAAGGAATCAAATTTTCCATGCATTCCTTTTGGCTCATGCCTCTTGTCCCATAAAAGGACTTGATCTCCGACTTGAAAGTCTCGATGACGAGCTTTCTTATCAAAAAATTTCTTCACTCTTTCTTGGTGTTGAGTGATCATATCGACAACCTCCGTCCTTTCTTCTTGAAGTTTCATTAGGAGCAAGATCCTCTTCTGAATAGGATCATTAAATTCTTCATCTTCTACTGCTGATGCTAACTCTAAAGCAGACAACTCTAATGTAATGGGCAGAATAGCTTCTGTACCATACAAAAGTATAAAAGGCGAGGTGCCAATAGCTCTCTTAGGAGTTATACGATCAGCCCAAAGAGCGTCGTACAACTTGGTATGCCAAGCTCGTTGATTTGACTCAACCAACTTGCGTATGATTGTGACAATGTTCTTATTGGATGATTCGGCTTGTCCATTACCCTGAGGGTAATAATCTGATGAATGAGACAATATGATGCCGTGATCAAAACAAAAACTTAAAATCTCCTCTGACGAGAAGCAAGTAGCATTATCAGTCACAATTTTGCGAGGAACTCCGAAGCGAGAAATAATATTCTCCTTTAGAAAACTGCAAACCACTTCAGATGTAGCTCGTTTAGTAGGAATTGCCTCAACCCACTTTGTAAAATAATCTGTTGCTGTAAGGACATAAACATGCCCCTTGCTGGAAACTGGATTGACGGGACCTACAAAATCAATACCCCACTGCTGAAATGGAGCATCTATGATAACTGGCCTGAGAGGAAAGGATGCCAATTTCACTTTACCAGCAAACTGCTGACATAACTGACATTTGTACACCCAATCATATGCGTCACGAAACATAGTTGGCCAATAGAACTGTGCTCGTAGAATCTTAAATGCAGTGACTCTCGATGAAAAGTGTCCTCCGCATGCCTGATTATGAAAAGCTTCTAACAACCTTCGCTGCTGATCCTTTCCGACACATAATAGGAAAGTTCCGTCAAGGCCACGCTTGTACAGAACGTTATTAACTAGCACGAAATTCTGTGCTTTCAATTTCAAAGTTCTTTTCTGCTGTTTGTCCATGTGACGTGGACATTCTCCATACGCTGAATAATACCATAGAGGTGTGTACCATTCTTCTGCAGAATTAACTAGTAAGACTAAAGGTAGGTCTTCTTCAACTTCTTGATCTGGAATAATTCCACTATTGCTCCTGAACTTGCGATCTCCATCTTCCGCCAATAATCTGCAAAGACCTTGCCCGCGAACAAGCTTGGTCGGCTTAATCTCCAGATCATATTCTTGAACTCTTGCGATCCAATTTCCTCTTTTCGTGCCCATCTCCTGCTGAGTAAGCACACTTTTTACTGCTGGATCGGTGACATACACCGTAGTATGTGAATTCAAAAGATAAAATCTGAAATTCTTGATAGCTCTGACGACAGCATAAGCGTTCTTCTCGATCTAGGAATAACGCATCTCAGCATCTTTGAAATTAGCACTCATAAAAGCAATAGGAGATTCACCCTCCTCGCTGAGTTGTTGCGTCAAAATGGCAGACAATGAATGTTCCGACGCATAACAATAAAGAATAAAATCCTTCTGAAAGTTAGGCCGAACTAACACTGCTGCATTAGCAATAGCTTCTTTTATCTTGGTAAAGGCCTGTTTGCCTTCGTCCGTCCACACAAATGTAGACGTCTTTTTCATCATTGCTGAAATCTCCTTTGTTAGCTCTGAGAAATCAGGTACAAATCTTCGGATAAAGTTAACTTTACCGAAAAATGAATGCACCTGCGTTTTGCTTGTAGGGAGAGATAGGTTTCTGATTGAATCCACCCGATTCGGATCTATTCTGGTACCTTCTTTGGAAACGATATGACCAAGTAACTTGCCCTCCGTCACCGCAAAGATTGACTTCTTCGGATTCAAAGATATTTTATGATACCTACATCTCTCGAACACTTTCACGAGGTGTGAAAAGTGATCACTCCGTTTATCTGAAAAAACGGTTAAGTCATCAAGATAGACGACTATGATCTTATTCCTAAGATCCCCAAACGCTAAATCCATGGCTCTCTGAAAAGTAGCACCGGCGTTGATAAGGCCGAAAGGCATCCTCTCATAAGCAAACGTTCCCCACGGCGTGGTGAAAGCTGTCTTGATTTGATCCTCCTCAGCCACTGCAATCTGATTATAACCAGAAAAACCATCAAGAAGTGATAGCATTTCCGATCCGGTAACTATCTGCAATGTATGCTCCATGATCGGTAAGGGATAATTCTCCTTCAAGGACGATTGATTTAAGTTCCTGAAATCTACGCAAATTCTGATTTCTCCATTCTTTTTGCGCACAGGAACAATATTTGACACCCAGGTGGAATGATGAATAGGAAAAATTATTCTAGAGTCCATCTTCTGAATTTCCGCATAAATAGTATCTTGAATTCGCGGATTATAATGTCTTTGTTTCTGTCTGAAAGGCTGCACTTCAGACTTCAGCGGAATTGTATGAGACAATTCAACGGGTGTGAAGACCTTTAAATCTTTGTATGACCAGGCAAAAACATCCTTGTACTGTTTGAATAAGGCGATAAACCTCTCAGTTTCCTCCGGAGTACAACACGTGCCTAAATTCACAAGCCGAGGCTTGTCTTCAGTACCTATGTTGACTTGACTGTATTCTGACGAAGTATTCACCCCTGACCTTTTCTGATCTTGAATGTAACGATCATGCCTGTCAAAAATATCCTCTAAGGATACAAAACCTTTGGAAATCTGATTTCCTTTCAATTGTATGATTCCAGATTCTATAACCTCAGATTCTTCAGTAATTGACTCTCTGTAAGGAATTGAACTCCCTTCAAAGAACAATTCCTTGTAGTTGTCTCCCATGACGAGAAACTCTTTTATATCTTCATCATCACTGAAGACTTGCCAGTTGTCTGAATTATCAGGAACAGCTGGTCTATAAATTAACTCAATAGCAAATGAATTCTGACGAAAATCAGAATTAGGCATGAAAAGAGCAGCTGAAACTGCAAGCGCATCAGCTTTGCTATTGTTCATTCTTGAAATGTATTTGATATTAAATGCATCGAACCATTCGATTGCATTCCATACTTGCTGCCTGTAGTTTTGGAGACGATTCTTTCTCACATGAAATTGATCTCTGACCTGCTTTACGATCAGCTCTGCATCTCCTTCAACTTGAAGCAGCTTGATCCCCATATCCTTTGCGTTTTTGAGACCTAACAAAAGCGCCTCATATTCTGCAGTATTATTAGTGCAATCGAATTGCAATCTATATGCAAAAGGATATAAACGACCTTCGGGAGAGATAATCACTACTCCCGCTCCGGAACCTGAAGTTGAACAACTGCCATCAAACTGCATCGTCCACACTTTCGATTCTTCATCTGGTAATTCGGTGGAAAGTGCAAAATTCTGACAATCATCTGTCACTTCAGACACCATAGCGTATGTGCCTGGACCCGTATCTTGATACAACACTTGAGCATGTGGGTCCTGGGACTTAACCACTGTAAACTTTGATTTGGTTTCCGGCTCTAATTTGAAAGTACCTTTCTTCAATGGGATTGTCGCGAACGACCAATCCATTTGTATTTCTCCTCCGAGATCCTTGCAAAAACTTCCACTAAGTAACATCCCGTAACTGGTAGGAATATCAGCTACTAAGATAGTCATCATAATCTTCTTTTCTGGACACGACGCTAGCCTCACTTGCACATCTTTGAGTTGACCAACTAACGGCACCGGTTTGGACTCAAGTGAGTAAAACTTTTCCCGAGTCGGGGTGCACGAAAGTCCCAACGCATTCATAATCTGTAAGGGCATTACATTGTCCGAAGCTCCACTGTCAATTATGCAATTGCTCAGCTTGAAACCTCCTATATATAAAGATATATAAAACGGCCTCGGCTTCTCTTCTGCAGGAACTCAGGATTGTAACAATGTCGGCTGAACGACATTCTTCTTCTTAAGAACGTTCAAGATCCTATCCAACTGCTCTGGATGATCTTGTAAATACTCCAGCTGAGATATCTGCACCTTAGTCTTCATCATGGAAGAAACAATGTCAAAGCTCGCTGAAGACGTATCTAAAGCTGCTGGCAAGATATTCTCTTGTGAAGGTTTTTGATTAGAAGTAGAAACTACTTCTTTTGCTTTCGCATTCAAATTCCGCTTTTCCTCTTCCTCCTTCTGTGCTTTAAAATGTTGAGCACGAGTGAACACAGGTGAGGTAATATTCTCATGATTCACTGCAAGAGAAAAACGGGATTCTTCTTCTTCTTCAATAACGGGTTCTCTATCAAAATATCCCGTTGCGGAGTCGCCATCAAACTCGTCTGTCTGTGAAGAGACGACGTTTGAACTGGAAGGTATGAAGTCTGAACTAGGAGCGGAATCAGCAAATCCCATGAGCTGATTCATTCTTTGATTTTCCGGACAAGTAGCCCCGATGTGCTCTGCTGAATCATGGAACGTGCAAAAGACCGTAGCCTTTTCAGCTTCATTGTTTTGTCTTGGTTCTCCTTGCGGAAACTTCGACTTGAAATTATTATACGGCAGAAAGTTATTCCTTCTCGGCTGATATGCTGGTTGTGATTGAAAAGGAGGTGAGGGCAAGGCTAGTTGCCCTTGAGGTGGTGACTGCCGCTTTAGTATCGTCACCTCATTTGCTACCTTCTGTAGCAATGGATCGGCCGACGCTTGCACGAGCGGCCTGATCGAATCATCTTTCATCTTGCCGGTTGTAATCATGTTATCTTCAAGCTTGATTGCTTCCTCCTGAAGGCGTGTTAAATCATCTTCTTCGGCTATCTTCAAGAAAAAGGCAATTTCTGACGGCAATGCGTTGATGAAAGAACTCATCAAAATTTCATCAGATGGATTCAAAGTGTGAGAAAGACGTGTAACAAGGCGATTAAACCTTGCCACGAATTCTCTCATCGGTTCATGCTTCTCCATCTTCGAATTTGAGAGTTGTGCAAATAATCTGTGATTGTCTTCGGCAGGCTTGAATCTTGCCAAAAACTTCTCGCTCATGACGGCCCAACTTGTAATAATTCCTGGTTCAAGATTGTTGAACCAATCTGCTGCGTTGTTCTCAAGAGTCTC
>VDFB02138243.1:0-21348 GCA_007258455.2 Sequoia sempervirens
AACAATGAATGGAATGAGTTATTTATAGATTTTTGGAAGATCAAATGAATGGTAAGGATTCTGTCAAAGACTAGGAGTTAACTAAACTAGTTGTAAACTCAATTCAAAGAGGTGGAGAAGATGACTTAACTTGTTCTAGAAATTATAATTTCAAATTTATAAAAGGATAATAATGAATTATATTAATTCATTATATGTATAATGAATGCAATAAGAAATTCAAACACAAATAATGTAAATTCCTAATACCAAATCCAATTGTAAGCCTCAAGATTGAGCATATTGAAATGACTTGCTTGTGAAAGGATGTGGATGCAACTCATTAGCATACAATATGGTATTCTGATAGTAAAATTTGACAAAGTAACCTTGCATAAAAGACTTGATATTGAATAATTAATGGAATGAGGTGGTTTTAGAGTTTTGAAATATTAGATAAATGGTGAGGATTTGATCAAAGACTATGAGTTAACTAAACTAGTTGTGGAGCTAACTTGAAGAGAGGTGGAGAAGATGACTTAACTCGTTATGGAAAATTTCCATTTCAAGTTCTTAGGAGGATAATAATGAATTATATTAAATCATTAAATAGATATTGAGAAAAATAAGTTATTAATTAGAAGACCGAGTTAACTTGTGAGGAGATAATTAGAAATTTTATTTATTTGGATAATTAACTCACATTTATTAAATAATAAAGTATTATTTAATTAACTGATTAATTAATTAATGAAATATTATTTAGTAAAATTTTTTTGAATAAAGAGGGTTAAAATTTATTGCATCCAAAAAATTACCAATACAAAGTAGTCAAGGTCCAAAGCGGGCACCCAGAGAAAACACCAAGACAACCAAAACCATCAAAAAATCATAGAAAAGAAAAGCACACAATAAGACCAACAAACAAAAGCATCACACTACCATGTACTCCAAGATTATCCTCTAAATATTGTAAATAATCTTGGGGTAACTGCTTCCAGCCTTCAACTTTCCAGCCATTAGCATGCTCAAAAGCCTATTTGGCCAAACAATCAACAACCCTGTTCCATTCATGCAGGATATGATTGAATGAAACAAACTCAAGATTGGAGCTCAAGAAAAAAATATGCCTAACCATAGAAGAAATTTTCTAGTTCATGCCATCCAACTTTTTCTCAATCAACAAATTCACAATGCGAGTTTGACTCACAGATGATCTTGTTCCAACCAAGAGCACAAGCTATCTCAATAGCAAATAGAATCACCAAACCTTCCATGAATTCATTGGTTTGTTTCCCCTTATGAATAGAAAATAATAAAATGTCCTTATCAAAGCTATCTCTTCCAATGTCACCAATCTCAACAAGCCCAAGATTACCCCTTGAAGAGCCATCAGTATTGATATTTAAAACATTCATTGGAGGAGGGGTCCAACTCCCGACTCTTTGAACCTTCTTTTTGGCATGATGACCCCTTCAAACATAGAAAGAGTCAAATGCCTAACCATGCAAACCCAAGAAATTAGCAATTTCTTCATCTCCCCTCTCCAAAGGAAAAGACACTTCACATTTAGCTTCTACAATCTCCTGAACCATACCAACAACTCTACCAAACTTGTTGAATCATCAACTTACTTCCACAAAAATTCCTATGATTCCTTTCAAGCCAAATCTACCAGAGGATGAAGGCCAAACCTATATTCCAAACAATTTGGAGGAAAGAAGCCTATGGTGAAGGCCTCCCTAGACTACTCCAAAATTTGATCAAAGAAGAAGCATGAACACAGGGATATCTCCAAATACCCCACCAAAGGTGCTAAATAAGCTTATAGAAAGGGCAATGAAAGAACAAGTGGGATGAGTCATATTTGCAATACCCATAGAGAACACAAATAGATGGGCCTTGGCAGCCCCTCTTCTAGAGATTATCCCAAGTCAAGCATTTATTCCAAGCTAGAGTCCACAAGAAGCAATTATACTTAGGCCAAGAAAACTTATATTCCAAACATTTTTCCACCATGAAACTTCTAGCCCCCCGTACTTCTAAAAAATAAACTCCTAATAACCACTAGCCACCATGTAGACCCCCTTAGGATTAGGGCTCCAAGCCAAAATATCCCTCTCTCCTATTGAGCAAGAATGTTTCTTAGCTCAACACAATCCTCTTCCAGTCCCCCAATAGGCCACTAACTAGGGTCCTTCCATCTAGACACTTCCACATGCCCATGGAATTAAGTAGATTTGAAATCCTCAACCTAGGACCAACCAGCTTCCAAGAAGCAGTGACAAAGATCCTACAAATTAGGATACCTGGTTAGGATAGGTGAAAATAAATCCCAAAAATAATACCAAAAGAGGGCATCATATCCCCTGTTGCAAATCTAGAACAATCCATCCTCAATCAACTTAGCTCTTTTCTAAAGTGTTTCCCAAATCATAGAGCCCTTTCCCAATGGAAAAAATTGAGGAACCTCCTTCTTCACCACCCCCTTTAGGTATTTATTAGAAATAATCATAGCCTAGACATGATATTGTTCAATGCACCATCTCTAATAAATCTTGGCCAATAAAGCTAAACCAGTAAACTTGGCCTATCGCAACCCAATACCACCAAACTGTTTGGTCTACAGATGGTCTCCATCTTCACAAGACTCCAATTCAAAGATTCCAAGCTACCAGCCCATCAAAATTTCCTAGAAAGAGCATCCAAATCCTTAATAAAACTTGGAGGGGCTACCTAAAGCATACACCTATAATTGGGAAGAGCTTGTACAACAAACTTTAAAAGTTGCAACTGGCCTGCAAAAGATAACCACCTGTGGGTCCAGTGATTCACCTTCACATGAAACTTATCCAAAATACTTTGCTATGAACCCCTAGGAAGGGTACCAATGGAAAGAGGAATTCCAAGATAGGTCAAAGGCAATTGACCAATCTAAAATCTCAAGATACAAGCAATTTGTTGTTGAATAAGCATAGGAGTTTTTAAAAAAATACAAGATTTATCTTCATTGATCAATTGTCCTAAAGCAACAAGGTAAATATCCAACACTTTGTATAAATTCATGGCCTCTCTTACTTTAGCCACCCCCATCAAAGCGGTATCATCAAAAAACTACAAGTGCAACTGACGAAGCAAGCCATTACCCCAATTCTACCCTTGAATCAAGCCTTGATTAGCATGACTCTTAATAACTTTTCCCAAACCCTTAGCTAAGAGAATAAACAAGGAGCTAGGGGATCCCCTTGAAAAAGACCTCTAGAAACTCCAAAAAAACATGGAAGGCTCTCCATTAACTAACACCAAGAAGGAAGTGGTTGTGATATAACTCATCACCCTAATACCCACTCCACAATAAAACCAAAAGCACCAAGAACTTTATGTAGAAAGGACCATTTAACCTTGTCATAGGCTTTTACCATGTCCAATTTGATAAAAATAGCTTTTTCTTTTGAATCCACCATTGAGTGAATAGTTTCAGTTGCAATAGCCACACCATCTAGGATCTACCTGTCAGCCACAAAGCCCCCATGTTCCTTTGATACCAACCTACTAATCCACTGCTCAATATTTTTGCAATCAACTTAGAAATAATCTTATAGACCACATTGCAATGAGCTATGGGTCTAAACAAACTCATCCTATCATCTCCTTCACATTTGGGAATGAGAGCCAAGAAAGTAGAGTTCATATCCCTCAACATCTATTTGTTCCCCTGGGATTCGTGAACCACTTTTAATAAATCCAAATTTATGATTTCCCAGAATTCATAAAAAAATTATATCAAAAGCCCATCAAGCCTAGGATATTTCCCTTTCTTCATTTGAAAAATAGTGGCCTCCAATTCCTCTAGAGAAAGGCTCATGAGGTTCTCATTCATCTCCATAGGAACCAAGGACAAGATACAAGTGATGACATGGTTTTCTTCCCCCAACACATCAATGGAATCCTCCCTAAACAAAGAAGAAAATACTAAGAAGTATCAATAGAAATATCCCCTAGAGAGGATAGATGATCACCCCTAGAGTTCATAAGGTATGGGATTGAGTTACCATGTCTCCTGGGCTTCATGGAGTTAAAGAAAAAAGTAGTGTTTATATCCCCTTCCTACAACCACTCAACCCACACCTTTTGTTTCCAATAGATGTCTCCTACAGCTCACACTCCTCCAAAGCTTTCAAAGCCTTCGACTCTTCTAGGATATAATCATTAGAAATACCATGCTCCCTAATCCCTCAAGTGATAGTATCCAAACTATCCTAAGTAGTCGCCTTCACATGAAAAATATTACCAAAGCACTGCCTATTTCATTTCTTGAGTTGATACTTCACAAACTACAGTTGCTTGAAAAAAGAATACATCACCATGCCAAAAGCAAGTCTACCCTATTGCCACCAATCATCCATATGGTCATGTAGAGAGCGCTCCAGTAGCCACATAAGTTGGAACTTAAAAGAAGGATTTCTAGCAACCCAAAACACCTCCAATCCAATATCTTAGAGTTGGTAGACCAAGGTCCACCAATCCAAAAACAAGATACCAAGAACCTATCAAGCCTCTTAGCAATACAATCCTAACCACACATCTTTTTATTCTAGGTATAAAGGTCATTACTATGTTTTATATCCACTAGATTTAAGGATGAGATATTATCTTTGAGAAGATAAGTAGACTACTCCAACCTTATCATTCCACCCCACTTTTCCTCCAACCTAGTGATAGCATTAAAGTATCCAACAACAATCCAAGAATAAAGAGGAGAAATACTTTGAAGAAATTGAATATGATACCATAAGTGTTGCTTCCCTAACATATTAGTTGGTGCATAAATGTTAGATAAAAGAACAGTCTCGCCAGACTCTAGACTCGAGGCCACCATAGAGATAGAATTTTTACTTGAAATCCACCAAAGAGAATGGATCTTCAAAGGATTCCATAAGCAATCCACACCCCCAGCACTACCTTTAGCACCAATACATTGGCAATGGCCCCACCACAAAAGTTTTGGCACTAAGCTAGACATACTTTCCATTGAAAGTTTAGTTTCTTGAATAAATACCATATCAACCAAATGACTTTGCACCAACTCATGAATAGACTTTTGTCAAGGGCCATTTCCCAAGCCCCTCAAATTTCATGATAGAATAATCATCTCTGAGAGTTGTAAAAATGAGAGTCAAGAGTTTTGACATATCTTAACTCTACCAACGTCTCACCCATCATCTTGATTTTATCTACATCCTTCTTTCTCCTAGCCTTGGAGGGTTTCTCAAGACCCCTATCTTTGGATTTTTCTAAAGAATCCGTAAGGAGGGAGAATCCTTATTTCTTTTCACTAAATCTGACACTGTCTTCTCTAGAGGGGGTGTGTTCTCAACCAAGACCGAATTCTCAAGCCTTTCCAAAGCTACAGAGGCCACATGATTTACAAAAACCATGGAGTTTAGATCTATATCCATTTGAGCTAAATTCATGCCATCTACTTGAATGCTCTAGAAATCCATGGTTTTAGTACCCTCCTGATCCACCTCCAAGACTCCTAAATCCAAAGCCAACATACTAAGGTTCACCTCTTGTTGGCCAAGGTCATCTAGCACATCAAATAAATTGGAAACTTCCTCCTCTTGATGCTCCTTAAAATTTATTTTTTAACCTTTGTTCCTATTGTGAAGTTTCACAAGAATAAAACCCTCTTTATCTACCATAGTACCTGAAATGGGAGCCTTGCCTTTATCCTTGAACAGATTATGAAGGGGAAGGTTAGGAAGGGGCTTGAATGAATGGATCCTATGGAATCCTTTCTGTAAATGACCATACTCATGACACAACCATCATCAAAAGGGGGGAGCATCACAATCAAGTTGTTTCACCCATTAAGATGAACCCACACGTATTTCCAAAGAATCTGGAAGAGGGTTACTCAAATCAATTTCAACATAAAGACATGCAAAATTAAGTACCTTTTTATCCAACATTTACTGAGAAGGACCCACCGGGTTCCCTAGCAACAGAGCCACCATATGTAGAATATCATTCTTCCAAAATTTAACAGAGAACCAAGGGAGGCACACCAAGACAAGAACTCTATTTGGGAGCTCCTTTGAAGGATTGAAACAAGCATTTCATGGTTGTTGAGAGATATTTCATTGATCTCAAAAGTGTGGTGCTTCAGGAGTCAAGAGTTCTTGGTGTTCATTCTTGTATCATGCAAATCATGCAATAAGTGTTTACAAGTGATGTACTTTGGTATGTATATATACATGTTTGGAATTCATTGAAGGTTTAGTGCTATCTATTTGGTTGGCCTTGCATGAGCTTTGGTAAATCCATTGAATCAGATATACTTTATGTACTTATAGTATTTTGGTGCACATTGATACATTTATGTATTAGTGTTTTGGGACCGAGTAACTAACATCTATGTTGGTTTTTGGTACTAAGATTTCATTCTTTCAGGGGTTATAAGACAACATTATGTCATGTGATTTTCTTTGACATTCATTACATTTGAATATTCAAAGTATACTATGTGAAAAGGGAGGTTCTTATTATACAAGTCAAATTACACATTTCTCGATGAAAAATTCATTATTTACAAGGTAGATTATGAAGTGTTATTGCATTGGAAAAAACAATAATGTAGTGGTTTGATTTTGAATAAGGTTAATTTGTTAGTATTAACAAAATATTTTTCTCTGGCACCTTATGACATATACATTATAATGTTTTTGAAAGGGCACTTGATTGGGCAGATTATTGTATATACAATAATGTGTATGAAACAACAATTTATGAAAGGCATAAATTTAGTCTTGTTTGGTAACCTGCACTAGCAGGTTAAAAGCTCTTAAGAGTTCATTTGTAGGATGCCTTGTTCATTGTGTTTTTCAGCCTCTTCTGGGATAACCGATTCAACAGGTAGACAGAATATAGTGTGGAAAAAAGAAAGAAATATCAGGTATAATGTAAAGTTAGACATTGGCGAATAAAGCAACGAACTTAGGGCTTGGTGAAGCTTAGAAGAGCAGCAAACTTTGGCAGTCAACGGCGGCCATGAACAGATGGGAGTTTCAGTGGTTAGATTCAGTTACATTATTTTTTGTATTGTTGTAAAAATCTCGAAGGGTTTTGCTTGAATCAATGACAGTCGACTGTAGAAGTTTTGGTTGTTTGAATGGTTGTGATCTGTAAGTTTTTTTTTTAGTTACTTTGTTGTTAGGAAGAAAGGTATGGCTTTATTGATCTTTACAAGATTAATGATTGCTTTATATGCAAAATGCTTAAGCTCAATTTGGGGTTAGAGTGTGGAATGAAAAATTAGAAAAAACAAGTGTCATGTTGTTTCAAATTACTTATTGAATATCTTGTTAAAACAAAGGTTTTTGTTGAAACCCTACTGCAAAAAGTTTGATAAGTGCATCTGTAAATGTGTTGTTAAGAAGTGTTTTTTACTTAAAAGATAAATGAAAGAGACAGTGAAATAGAGTTAATGTATTGTATTTGTTCTAAACTTTGAATAAAATGAAGTTTGGAGGACATAGAATGCATTAAGGCTGTAAGCCAACGTGATCTTCATAGAAACAGAGTGTTCCTCTGTATATTGTTTTTTATCTTATTTGTTGAGAAAAGATAAATGTCAGTGAGACAATGCATTTGTAGCCAGTGAGGCTTGTATTTCCAATGAGGCACTTTTATGATTAAGCCAATGAGGCAATTTTATGAGTGGTTTTTCTACCCCAAGAGGGTTTTCCACTCAGGAAAATATTTGTGTTATGGGTTGATATTATCACTCATGTGTTTCATCCTCATGTTCATTTGCTTATTATGTGTCATTTGGTTTTAAAGTTATAATAAGTTCATTTGGTCTGCATGAACACATATTCATCATATATCATTGTTTGAAATGATTCTATCTTCTCATCTTCATTATGGTCAATCAAACTTTACAAGTTAATCTCTATGTTATGGTATCTATTGTTTGTGTGTCTAATATGTGAACATCCTTACTCTTAAGTCTTATGTTCATGAGTTAGTTTTTATCATAGATTGTTTCATAATACTATGTTGATGCATTCTTGACATTGATCTCACAGTTTTAGTTTTCGTGATGCCTATCTTAACTTAACAGAAGTTTTCATGATGTTAATATGATGCCTCATCTTCATTCAATAGAAGTTTCCTTTGTTTCAAAGTGTTGAAAGATTATTTGAAGGTCTTGTTGAAATTAGTATACCACTTATTCACCCCCCTCTCAATGGTATTGTACTCCAACAAGTGGTGTCAAAGCCATACCCTTCTATATTAAGTCCAACCAACTTAGGGGTTTCCTATTAGTGGAGTACTTATTATGGCTAAGTGCAAGAGAAACAAAGGTCAAAAGAAAAACATCAGTGTTAAGAAAAAAATTGATCAAACAATCCCAGTCAAGTCTAGTGAAGTGTTGTCTCAAGAAAATCCCTTACCAGTTGATACTAAAAGTGATAATAAAAATAATCTTGTAGTTGAAGAAGAAATTCAAACTCTAGGTGAATTTGAACAAGAATGTGAAGGTGATGAGTTTGAAGTTAATTATGAAGAAAAGTTGTTATGTGCACTTGGTGAATTAAAAGAACTTGGAAAGGTGAATAAAAATTTAGAGAGAAAACAACAAGAAGAAAGAGATTTTAAGGCTAAAACTCTTTCAGCCCTTGAGAATGCAGAAAATTTAATTAAGGGTCAGCTTGAAGAGGTTAAAAGAAAAGAAGAAGAAATAGAAAATCAGTTAAAAGACAAGGAATCAAAAATAGCATCCTTGAAAAGAGAGCTTGAGAAGACATCCACTAAGTTGAATAAAAATCTGCATTTAATAAAGAATACTAATTGTTGTGATGAAAAGCTTGTAGTAGACTTGAAGTTGCAGCTTGCTAAATCACAGAAAATGAATGAAGTGACAAAACTAGACTTACAAGTTAAATCAGTAGAATGTCAAAAACTTGAAGGTGAAATTTTCAATCTAAAGAAAAATCTTGAAGTTTAAAATACAGAAGTTTGTAAAAGGCACAAATGCTTTAGATGACATATTGAGTAGTCAAAAAAATCACAAGGATCATTTTGGTTTAGGGTGTGAAAAATGGGAAAGCTTTGGTATCAAAGATTAATTTAAAAGGGAAATAGAGTTTGCAACAACAGATGGGAAGAGTTTCAAGGTTAAGCAGACTCCTAGGCAGAAAATAGACTTGAATTTTCATGCTATTGCTCTTGAGTCAAAAAACAAGGTTGCTAATGGAAAACAACACAAGGCCTTGAATAGAGGAAGAAGAAGATACATCAAGTCCACAAGATCTCCACTTAACAAGCAATAACAATCAATGAGGTATAACTACTCTTAGTTTCATAATTATTGTTATTAATGTCATGTTTATGGTCATAGAGCTAGAGATTGTAGAACTCACTCAAGAAGTGACTTTGGATCAAATAAGGATAAGGGATCTTATAACTTGTCAAATCAAGGTTATAATAATTTTTGTTATAATTGTAATAAATTTGGTCATCTAGCAATAAATTGTAGGATGCAAGAAAGATATGATTATAGAAGTACTCTTGGGATGTCAAGAAGTAGAAATTATTATTATTCTGGTTTAGATAGCAATATTTTATGTTATATCTACAATATGTTTGGGCACAAAGTATAGTCGTGTAGAAGAAGGTTGATGAAACCATCTAGAAACTACATGTTCAAGCAAAAGCAAGAGGATATCTTGAGCAAGAAAAATAAAGATCCTAAGTCAGTGTGGAGAAGAAAACAAAGTCAAGAAGAAGGGAAAATTAATCTTGTGCTTAACATAAAAGAGACATCACAAAGTGCTTGAAAGATCAACATGAGGAAAGGGGGAGCAGGTTAGTATCTTACCCTTTAGCCCCTAGAGAAGACAAGGAAGTTATGAGGTTCTTTAGTTTTGCTTGGAAACAAAGTCATAGTGATTACTTATGATGCTATTAGTTGCTTGGATTGTTGTGGTGTTTGTATGTCTCTTTGATTGTTCCACAGTACAAGTATCATAATCACAATACAAGGATCTTATTCATAGTGGACAATTTGTCAATGGTATTGGATATGTTTCAAGTTTTAGTAGATTTGTTTTACATTGGAAATTTGATGTAGTTCTTGAGGTTGATATGATTTCTAATAGTTGATGGCAATTCAAGCAATAGATGATTATTCAAAGGTAGTAAGATGGTAATACTTTCCTGAGACAGTTGCATTCTTGATAATTTCAAGACAGTGACTGTGTCCACTCAAAATAGTAACCTTGAGTTAAAAAAATAATAATTTTCAAGGTTGAAGCACAGTGTGATATCAATGCTTGGTAAAACTACTTGGTGTGAAGTTGTTAGTTCTCTATGGATGTAATATCTTTATGGTGTTAGAATGGTCTTCACGGGTTGTTTTTTTTATAGAACTCAAACAACCAAAAGGTTTGTTGGATTAACATCAATGTCGAAACAAGGGCAGTAGTAAAGTAAAATGAAAATAATGCTAGATAGTAGTCTTGTCATTTGATAGTGTGATAGTGAAATGTGTTGTAGAGGTTCTATGAAGAGAAAAATTTGTGTCCACAATGGTTGCTTGAAAACTCAACCACTTGCTTGAATTTTGTGACCTGGTTTGGACAGTAGTAGTTACTTGTGGGCGTGTTCATGAGAAATATTGCTTATTGATGGCTTGAAGATGGTGATATTTTCTTGTTCACAATGGAATAATATTGATAGTGGAATCTTGTTCTTGGTGTTAGTTATTGCACTTTTTGTTAGTTCCTTCACTTCTCTTGGACAATATACAAGTGCAGTTAACGTGTGGAGGTGTTTTTAGACTGAGATCAATGCTCAAACTATGAAATTGAAAACAAGTTCTTACGGGGTTGGAGAAATGTTATCATTTATGTCTTCACTATATAGTTTTTTTCATGGGGACAATCGTAATTGCAAGTGTTATGGTGGACATTTTTTAAAAAAAGAGGTTATCACATGTTACCTTGTTATTATTGTTGACTCTAAAGACTTTGATGATGTGATAGAATCTTAGTGAGATACTGTAGAATGGTTTGAGCAATACATTCATATCTTCTCTCTTGACTCTATTGGACAGGTATGAATATTCTTGTTGCCAAATAGTGTCTTTGGAGACAGTGAAGATTGTTTGGTATTCTTTGCTCATTAGTATGCTTTGGTGATTATCATGTTCTTTAAGACTATCTAACATCATTTCCAGAATACAAAATGTATAATGTTTTGATTGTAGTGGTAAGAAAGCGGATAACCTATGCCATGACAGTTTCTCATTGGATAGGAGTAATTATTCTTGACAATGATGTTGTTTTACCATGATGAACAACATACATTATGGTTTTTTCCAGTTTCTTGATAGTGAAATCTTTTGGGTTGTGATCTACTTTGTTGGCTTATTATCATTCCAATGCTCTTCACAATGGTTATTTAACTTGCTTGAGCTTATGAAAGTGATGAAAGGATTGCATTTTTAGCTAATGGTATGACAGAATTTTTGCAATTCTTCATTTAGTGACAATACTCTATCTATTTTCATATTGTCTATGACATGCAAAACGTTGACAATGGCCTGGCATGGTTTGATTCCATAGTGAGAATACAAGGAAATTTGCAGGAGTAGTGTAATAATAGTCTATGCATTGGATCTTTGTCTACAATTATAAATTTTCCTTTCATAGTTTATTCTTTGCAAAAATTCACAAGATATAAGAGAATGATGCAGTCTTTGACCTAGTTTAGGCTTGACAGTGTCTTATGAGTTTTTGGTGTTTCATATGCTCTCTTTTGATGTTTCCTTTGAGACTTGTAACAATGCTAAGTTGCAAAGGTGAGTTTGTATTTATGATAATCATATCAGAGTTGAGGTGTGTTGGTTGTATAAGCTTTTATAACAGTAAATTTCACGAGCAGTGCTCAGACTGGCGATAACATGAGAGTTTTTTTGTTATTCATGGTTGACAGTGGCAGGATCTTTATAGAACAGTGACATGTCTTGCAGTTACATTAGTCTTCATTGTTTTCATGACACAGTGATCTTCATGTTTTTGCATCTACATGTTTTCATGATGTTCATGAAGATATTCTTGATGTTTGTGGAATTTGACAACATGAAAGTAACACTACAGTGATATTTTAAATCTAGCAATAGAGTGGTATGGAACAATGGATTTATGGCAATGGATTGTTTCTTGACAGGGGGAGCTTCATCTAAAAAAAAAAGAGGTACAGTGTCATTCCTTTGTCACTTGATGTCAAAAATAGGGAGTGAGAGAGGCATTGATTTTGTTTTGTCATCAATGACAAAGGGGGAGATTGTTGAGATATTTTTCATTGATTTCAAAAGTGTGGTGCTTCAGGAGTTAGGAGTTCCCGGTGTTCATTCTTATGTCATTCAATAAGTGTTTACAGGTGATGTACTTTGGTATGTATATATACATGTTTGGAATTCATTGAAGGTTTAGTGCTATCTGTTTGGTTGGCTTTGCCTGAGATTTGGTAAATCCATTGTCTCAGGTATAAAATATGTACTTATAGTATTTTGGTGCACATTGATACATCTATCCATTAGTGTTTTGGCACCTGGTAACTAACATCTATGTTGGTTTTTGGTACTAAGATTTCATTCTTTCAGGGGTTATAAGACAACATTATGTCATGTGATTTTCTTTGACATTTACTACATTTGAAAATTCAAAGTATACTATGTGAAAAGGGAGGTGTTTATTATACAAGTCAAATTACACATTTCTCAATGAAAAATTCATTATTTACAAGGAAGATTCTGAAGTATTATTGCATTGGAAAAAACAATAATGTAGTGGTTTGATTTTGAATAAGGTTAATTTGTTAGTATTAATAAAAGCTTTCTCTTTGGCACCTTATGACATATACATTATAATGTTTTTGAAAGGGCATTTGATTGGGCAGATTGTTGCATATACAATAATGTGTATGAAACAATAATTTATGAAATGCATAAATTTAGTCTTGTTTGGTAACCTGCACTAGCAGGTTAGAGGCTCTTAAGAGTTCATTTGAAGGATGCCTTCTTCATTGTGTTTGTTGGCCTCTTCTAGGATTATTGATTCAATAGGTAGACAGCATATAGTGTGGAAAAAAAAAGAAATATTGGGTATGATGTAAAGGTAGACATTGGCGAATAAAGCAGCGAACTTAGGGCTTGGTGAAGCTTAGAAGAGTAGCAAACTTTGGCAGTAAACAATGGCCATGAACAGATGGGAGTTTCAATGGTTAGATTCAGTTACATTATTTTTTGTATTGTTGCAAAAATCTCAAAGGGTTTTGCTTGAATCAATGATAGTCGGCTATAGAAGTTTTGGTCATTTGAACAGTTGTGATTTGTAAGTTTTTTTTTAGTTACTTTGTTGTTAGGAAGAAAGGTATGGCTTTGTCGAGCTTTACAAGATTAATTATTGCTTTATATGCAAAATGCTTAAGCTCAATTTGGGGTTAGAGTGTGGAATGAAAAGTTAGAAACAACAAGTGTCATGTTGTTTCAAATTACTTATTGAATATCTTGTTAAAGGAGAGGTTTCTCTTGAAACCCTACTACAAAAAGTTTGATAAGATGCATCTATAAAAGTGTTGTTAAGAAGTATTGTGTGCTTAAAAGATAAATGAAAGAGACAGTGAAATAGAGTTAATGTATTGTATGTGTTCTAAACTTTGAAAAAAATGAAGTTTGGAGGACATCGAATGCATTAAGGCTATAAGCCAACGTGATCTTCAAAGAAACAAAGTGATCCTCTATATATTGTTTTTTATCTTATTTGTTGAGAAAAATTAAATGTCAATGAGACAATGCTTATGTTGCTAGTGAGGCATTTGTAGCCAATGAGGCTTGTGTTGCTAGTGAGGCATTTGGTAGCTAGTGAGGCTTATGTTGTCAGTGAGGCATTTTGTAGCCAATGAAGTTTGTATTACCAATGAGGCACTTTTTTGATTAAGCTAGTGAGGCGATTTTATGAGTGGTTTTTCTACCCCAAGAGGGTTTTCCACTCAGGAAAATATTTGTGTTATGGGTTGATATTATCACTGATGTGCTTGATCCTCATGTTCATTTGCTTATTATGTGTCATTCAGTTTTAAATTTATACTAATCCCATTTGGTATGAATGAACACATATTCATCATATATCATTGTTTGAAATGATGTTCTCTGCTCATCTTCATTATGGTCAATCAAACTTTACAAGTTAATCTCTATGTTATGGTATCTACTGTTTGTGTGTCTAATATGTGAACATCTTTACTCTTAAGTCTTATGTTCATGAGTTAGTGTTTATCATAGATTGTTTCATAATACTATGTTGATGCATTCTTGACATTGGTCTATCAGTTTTAGTTGTTGCGATGCCTATCTTAAGTTAACAGAAGTTGTCATGATGTTAATATGATGCATCATCTTCATTCAATAGAAGTTTCCTTTGTTTAAAATTGTTGAAAGATTATTTGAAGGTCTTGTTGAAATTAGTATACCACTAATTCACCTCCCCTCTCAATGGTATTGTACTCCAACAATCGCTTGATGAAAAAATTGATCTAGTTATGAAAATAAGGTCCTCCCTCAAAAACTTTGTTGGATCAGCCATGCAGTTAAAAATGACCATAAAAAAATTGTTGGCCATTAGCATCACCTCCATTTCACCCTCTGGATTCCAAGTCCGACTAGCCCAGGACTCCAAAAATGGAAGAGAAACCTGCAACCCCATAAACATGCAAATTAAAGCATGTTTGGAAAAATATTCAACATCTTTTGTAATAGTGTCAGGATTAATCACTAGCACATGCCTATCCTAGCTCCTCTCCAAGTAACCAATGTTTTTGGGATACGAGGACCCCCAGACGAAGTTGTCCCCTCCATCCCCAAAGCCTTATTCAAGAAATTACCAATATCCACACCCTTGGACAAAGATGGGCTATTTGCATGCAACGATGACCAAAAATCCATAAAAATATTATAGCTATAGCTTCACCAAAAGCCAAAATTAAAAAAAAAATAGGCCATGGAAAGGAACCAAATACCTCCCTAGACGCCTTCACTAGTCATAGGCACTGAACAACAAAATCTACACACAAAAAAAACCCCAAATATCACCCCCAAACACAAAAACAAACCCACCCCGCATTGATTTCCACACTCAAAACATCGAACCTATAAACTCCAACCACATGCAAATGAAAGGAAGGTCATGTAGGTCACAACCTACTACAAGCCACGGGCCTGCAAAAGCCCCACCCACACTACCATACACACCATCCCATCGAAAGATCCCAAATATTATTTAGTAACTTAATTAACTAATTAATATTTAATTATTTGATTAATTAATGGATAGAGTAATTGGACATAATAGATTATATAATGATTAACAGTAAATAATAAAATAATATATATAATAATAATCAATGATTGATAATTAGAAGAATAATTTTGATGTCTACATTAGATTTGTCTTTCCTATTTATTTTTATATAAAATTCCTTCCATCAATTGGTGACATGGCCTTTTAATTTAGATTTAGAAAATTTCACACTAAGTCCTCAATATATTCATACTCAAAATATTCTTATAGATTAGTTAGTGTAGACACTTAAAATTGTTTTGATTGATATCATGCAACCAAATTTGATTACTAATACCATTTTCATCCTAATTTGACCCCTTTTGACTATTTAATTAAATAATCATAAATTTTTTAATTAAATTCATCATTTTCCTCTATATTAATTGAATAATCAATATTATTAGGTTAATTCACCCCTTTCATACTAATTTTCATCATGTTTAATTAAATAATTTGAATTATTTAATTAAATTCTCTAAGTCTTCTCATTTGATTAAATAATTTGAATTATTTAATTAAATGTTATTAATTCCCTCTTTTTAATTAAATGAGCTAATTGTTTAATTAAATCTTTTGATTCTACCATCTTGCACAATTAAATAATATCATAATTATTTAATTGACTAATTTCTCTAATCCCTCTAATTTCTCCCACTTGTAAAGGAATATTTCAATGGAATATTCCTCCAATTCAAATTCAAACTATTTCCCTCCAACATGGAAATATCTTGCACATTCCTCCTAAATTTTAGGATTTGTGTTTCTTCAAATCAATTTCAACCCTTGATTAATTGCATCAATCCATGTGATTATTCAATCTCCTCCTTGGATTGAATCCTTGATCCATGTCAATTCTTCTCATCAATTTGCATCCACTGATTAATCAAATTTATCTTGACCATTGATTCACTCAAAATTCTTATAAATAGCCTCCATTTCATGAGCAATTCATCTACATTCATTGAGAGCAATTAGACTATAGCCATTTTTAGAGCAATTCTTGAGAGCATTTAGCAATTTATTATCCATTTTAGGTATTTTCTCCATTGGAGTATCATTCAAGCTTGTTTCAATTAATGGGATTGGGAAAGGGCTAACATTCCACATCAATTCAGCACCAATCCCCCAATGGGATTAGGTTTACAAATTGTTAATTAGTTTCCTTTATGAAATTTAAATTCATTTCATTTTTTCATGGCTTCTAGTTAATTCATTACAAAGATTTCATTGGGAATATGGTTTGATTTGTTCAATTGATTGTTTCATTGTTAATTTCAATTGTATTAATTCAATTCATAATCATGTTCACATATTTGGCTCTTATCACAGGATTGAGAATCGTACTATAGTGGAAAATCCAAGAATTGAAAGTCTATGGAGATTTGCAACTGATTGTAAAATAGGTTAATGATGTTTACCAGACTAAGGATAATAAGCTCACGCCTTATAAAAAGATGGTGGAAATTCTTAAAGACTTCTTCATTGACATCTCATTTGAGTAGACATCCCAAATCAATAATTGAGAATAGATACTATGGCAACTATTGGGTCTTTGTTGGATATGCCCCATAACATTTTGAAATGTGAATTCCTTGTTGAGAAGCTTCTCATCCCAACATTTGAGGTACCAGAATCTGAGTGGTTGGTGAAATTGTTAGTTGTGGTTCCCCATGGTATCATTATATCTTTACTTACCTACACAAAGGTATCCTCCCATATGACCTCCCTTCAAGCCTTAGAAAAACCTTTATCAAAAGAGCATCTTGATTTGTCCTTATAGGAGATACCCTTTACCGTCGAAGTCCTGAAGGGACATTATTATGATGTCTTAACCAAGAGGAAGCTTTGACTGTGTTAAAGGAAGTACATGAAGGCATATGTGGGTCACATTCAAGTGGTATGACCTTGGCTAAGAAAATGTTGAGGATAGGGTATTACTAGCCTACCATGGAATAGGAAGCTAATCAAATTTTCAAGAAGTGCATGCAATTTCAATAGCATGGGGGTGTCATCCATGCACCAATTCATGTGCTCAAACTGATCACTACACCTTGGCCTTTCTCGTAGTGGGGACTCGAACCCATAGGAAAGATCACCCCCACCTCATCTAACGGTCATAAGTTTATCATTACTACCACTAAGTATTTTACGAAGTGGATTGAAGCAATACTTATGACCTACATCATGGGAAAACAAATATCTAAATTCATTTGAAATATCTCATTTTCCATTACAGTGTTCCTCAAGCCATTATCTCAAATAATAGAACACCTTTCAAAAATTAGGATGTCCATGAGTTATGCCAAAAATTCAATATCCAACACCACTTTTTCACCCCGTAATATCCCCAAGGAAATGGTCAAGCTAAGGCTTCAAACAAAACCATCCTAAAAATTCTCAAAAAGACAGTCAATGAAGCTAGCCATGACTGGCACCTGTAGTTGAATCTCACTTTATGGGCCTATAGATCCAGTATTCACACACCTACAGGTGCCACACCTTATTCCCTAATTTATGGAACCAAAGCTATCCTACCTGTCGAGGTCGAGCTCCCATCACTAAGAGTGTCGTTGCAACATCTCATTACAAATGAAGAATATCGACTGTCAAGATTAAATGAGCTAGAGTTGTTGGATGAACATCATCTTGAGGCTTTGAATCATTTACAAGATTATCAAAACTAGCTTAAAAGGATCTATAACAAGAAATTCAAAAGTGGGTCCTTCCAGGTGGGAGATCTTGTATTGAAGGAGAACCAGAAGAATATGTTGGATCTAGATAACAAAGGGAAGTTTGAACCTAATTGGTTGGGACCATTCATTGTCATAGCTAGTTATTTTTTTGGATCCTATCAATTGTCAAAACTTGAAGGAGAACCCTTGCAAGATCCTATCAATAGCACACATCTCAATAATTTTTATGCCTAGGTGTTGAAGGGTATAAATCTAAAAATCCAAAAAATCAGAAAAATAACAAAATTCAAAAAAAAAGAAAAAAGATTGAAAACAATAAAGAAAAAAATTATCCTTTAGCGAAAACCACTTTGATGGCGCTTTGTGCAAGTACCTTGGTGAAAACTTGGAAAACAAGTACCTTGCCTAAATAAGCACCATCCATCCACCATTAACTCTTTGAATTATCCTACTTCGCCATCCATCACCTTCATCCTTCATCCTATTTATCCTATTTATTCCTTCACGCATTCACGTTCAGATCATAGTTGGATATTGAGTATCATGTTCCCCTTTGGTACTAATTGGCATATTCCTAAGGTTAGTTTATCTTGCCTATATTGAGGTAGTCTATCACATCACACTAGGGAAATTCGCTTATTCTTGCATCGAATCAGGTTATTCTTTATTTTTTTTATTTTTTTTCATCAAATTAGAAAATCCAAAAATATTTGTAAAATCACAAAATCTAAAAACAGTTAGAAAATCACAAAATTCAAAAATAGTCACAAAATTTCAAAACCCAAAAATAGTCTCAAAATCTCAAAATCCAAAAACTGACACAAAATTTCAAATTCTTGTAAAGTTCAAAAATCCAAAAATATCAAAAACTTGTAAAGTCCAAAAGCCCAAAACATCTAAATCAACCCAAAAGTCAAAAACATCAAAAACATCAAAACCCCTAAATAGGTTTAAAAAGTCAAAAAATTAGAACACTTGTTGAACTACATTGTCTTTGAGCTCGAATGTAGGCAAGGCCATCATCGATGAGCCCCTAATGAATTAGGTCAATCTTTAGGAGTTTGTCATAATAAACTAACAATTCATCAATGTTCATATGTCATCAATAAATGGTTACTAGTTAGTCGAACTACGTCATCTTTGCGCTTACGTAGGCAAGGCCATCACAGATGATCCCTCGAGGCATTAGGTCAATTTCCCCTTAGGTCTTGGTCTAACCTTAGAAAACATGAAACATTTGGAAAATCTTGAAAACCCAAAACATTTCAAAACATTCAAAACCATAGAAAGCCTCAAATAACTTGAAAAATTAAACATTCATATACACTCAAAAGATAAAAAAACAACCTCAAAACATTGAAAAACATCAAAAACATTGAAATATTCCAAAAAAGTCCAAAATCGTCCATCCCATTTCGCTTTCACCCGAAATAAACTTCCATTCATAATAAATTAATCATCATCAACAACCTTTGATACAACAAGTGGAAACAAGTATAGCGATCAGTAAGGTATAAACTTGAAAGCATTAAAATCTTAAGTTTCGATCATGAGTAAACAAGTTGGTTAACATTTGTATCAATGGCCTATCAAAGAGTTAGTTTTAGCTAAAACATCTGATAAACATGTCCTAGGATACATCTTTCCTACAACGGACATCATGATCAGAAATCATCTTAGTTAGGTTACTTCAGCAAGAGATATGAATAACATTGATTGTTTTCTCATTTTAATCTTTTCTTTTGATTTACCTTAGTGGTGCATTCTAATGACCTTTCGATGATGTCTATCAAAAATAATTTAGAGAGAAAGGAATGGGGCATTAATCATTATCTCTCATTTTTTGTGCTTGTTGGATGTTCTTGTAGTATAACCTTGATGAATACTTATCTTGTGTGTGCTAGGATAGTCTCAAGTAACACAATGGCTAGGACATATCAGGTTCCTCATACCTTTTGTGTTGTTAGTCTCATTACTTCAATGGCTTATTCTTTCACATGGTCAAGGGTGATCCCACAATAGTGGTTTACACTTTTTGGCCAAACTGGACACTGATATTTTTTTTTAACACAATCTCCACATTCGGGCACCTATAACGATTAAACCGTAAAGAATTTGAAGATGATGTAAACTAGAGTCTTGTCATATTTTGTCTGTAGATTCTAAAAATATATTTTTCAATTTTTTTGGAATCAGATTGCACTTCTTTTTCCATCTCCCACGAAAATTGGTTTTTTTTCAAAAAATAGCATTTTTAAAAAGTGACGCACACCGTATAACGCATAACTTTTTTTCCTTGAAAGATAAAATTCCAATTCTTTCAAATTTAGATTTGTAACTCCGATATCTAGTGCTTCCACTTGGTTATATAGTTTTTATTGAATATTTTTTCTTTAATAAAAGTTTTAAAGTCAAATCAATTACAATTCGACATAACACGACCGTATAACGCATAACTTTTATTGTATGTATCAAAAAAAAAAAAAAATTTGTTGGATCAAGGACTCCAATATCTGGTGCACTCATATTTTTAAATTTTTTTTTTTATAATCTTTTATTTTTCCACTTGTGCAGAACAGAGAGCTTTGTTTTCAGTGAAAAACCTATATTTAATAAAACTTAAAAAACAGATAGATAATATAATCAAAACATACTAAAATTATATTCGTTGGATAGCTCCTTTTGAGGGGAACCCGATACCAGTTGGGTTTTTGAGATCTTCTCCATTTTCATTCTCAAATCGAGCTTCGAAACTCAAAATTTTCAACAATTCTGGTGCCTTGGGAAGGAAGGGTGAAAAAAAGGGGATTCGGCCGAACTAGTGTTCGTCCGAACATATTGGAAAGGTTCGGTCGAGCATGGGTTCGGCCAAACCCATGTTCAGCCGAACCACCAATCCATGCATTTAAAAAAAGAAATTAAATGGGTTCGACCGAACATTCCAAGAATATTCGGTCGAACCCCCTATTTTTAATATTAATATACATATTATTATTTATATTATTTTTAAATCATAACTTAAATTTGATGGCCCTATGACCGTATTTAAATATTTTTGCCATAAAATACAATCAAAATTTTAAGAAGATTGTAAAAGGAGATATTTTGGATAAACTGTGAAAATTTATATAGAATTATAATTATATATATGTTTGATTTATATATAATTTACATACACTAAGGTATATCATAATGTTTTAAGGGCACCTTTCAATAGATAACCGTAATTAAAAAAATTGTTGACAGGTAAATTCAACCATCAA
>VDFB02138244.1:0-19952 GCA_007258455.2 Sequoia sempervirens
ATGTCAAGGTGCTTGTTTGCTTGAGCTACTTGGTTGCATGCTTGAGCTACTTGGCTGCTTGGTTGAGCTACTTGGTTGTCTTCTTGAGCCGGTTGCCTATCTACTTCAGCTACCTACTTGTCTAGTTCAACTACTTGCCTGCTTACTTGAGGTGCCTATGTGTCTACTTCACCTGCTTGTTTGTCTCCTTGTCAGCAAATTGGAACCCTCAAAATGGGATGCCACAACCAAGAAATGCTTTTGTTGTTGATGAGACTGAAATACCAAGCAATATGAACCCTAGGCGCCACCTCCAAGCCAAACTAACAGCCACAAATCTCAACTGGAAGCTCCCAAATTCCAACGCCACACCTGTTGACGTGGTTTTTGAGACTGCACCAACACAAAATAAAGTTTCCCAACGGATACTCTATCCTCTCTTGAACAAAGTATTCAGCATGCTAAGATTGCGAGTGAGTTCATGCTTTCAACTCCAAGGTTCCGATAATGCGAATAGACTCAGTTGGCTCAATGTGGTTTTGCTGGTATTTCAAGGGGGACTTACATAATTGTTCGACAGTTGACAGCAGATAGCGGACTAAGGGATTTCATATAATTCAAATGATTTGGCAAGTGAGCACTAGTTTCCTAATTCTAACCAGAAGTGAACTGAATTTAAAGGGTGTAGGGCCTAAGAAGTTTACATTCTACTCTAAGGCGTGGGACACGGCGATCAATTTCCACAGACTTCAACCAAGCTCCGTTTTGCCTCACTTCGGATAGCTTCCGCGGAACTGGTGCAATCTTCAGAGGAGTGACTTAAGATGTTCAGATCACAATTTAGCATGAAGACACCATCAAAATGACGCATGCCAACATATATAAACCATAATCTAAGTTAAGTTTCAATAAAGTTCCAAATGGACACGCTAAGGCTTAACCAATCACAATAACGAGTCTGCTTAGTGGTATGGACAGCTTAAGTCTTGTTCAAATCGAGCACCACATTCCACAATTACTAAGTACTTGCATGAAATGAAATCTACTTTACTTTAAGCTACTTCAAGATGCTACGTGAATTGGAAGGATGAAGAAGCCTCAACAACTACTCACAACAAAGAAGAGATCACCATCAATGAAAAATTCTTTTATTATGAAAGCATTCATGACAACTTCTTACAAAGTATCCAAAGGGAAGACTTTCCTTCCTTTTCAATCTAAATTACTCTACTTTCTACTCTATCAAATTTCTCTCTACTCCTTCTCTAAGCTCTGCTTCTACTTCTAATTCTAATGAGTTACAAATGAGGGGGACTCCCCCTTTTATAGTTTGCCAAGTCCAACGGACGGCCCAGATTACAATCGGCTAGATGGCCTAGATCGTGCCACCTCAGCCCTAAACAAGATTCGCCCTAAAAACCGCCACAATGGAGAGTGGGGCAATAAATGAGCCATTAATGGCCAACACCCTTCTAGAAGATTCTCGTTTGTAGACGCGTTCACACTGTTCTCGATCTTCTTCTTGACGTTGTTCTTCAACTTCTTCTTTGTCACTTGAGTTATACTAAGTCTCAACACTTAGCCAATTTTCGCAACTTTTCTTCCTTCGAAGTCGAAATGTCATCTTGGATTACTTTCTTCATCTTCTTGAGTTATCACCGCTTGGTCTCGACGTTCCTCCTGCAAAACAAGCAAGGAGAAGAGAATTAGAACATCTCATAATATAAATTCAACTTACTCACCAGGATTTTCGCACTTCGATCTCCAAGGGTTCATCGTTTTTCTTAGCCAACTTTGCGTTCAAATTCTTCATGCCTTAGCCAAATTTCATCATCCTTAAGGACGTATCATCTTTAAAAAGTGTTAACTTCAACAACATCTTCTTCAAGAAATTTATCCCACCACCTGAAGCGTCGACAATTTTGATTTCATTCATCTCTGGCTCAAGAAGACCATCTTCACGAAGAATTTGAGCAAACGCACCTAGGCAGTTCCTTTCAAATTCATCGTCTGGAGTATTTTACCTTGAAAACACATTTTCTTCACTTTGCCTTAGAAAATTTTCAAATTTCCCTTAGGAAAACTCATCAATCCAGTGCCCATCAAAAATCTTCATCCTGAAGGCCGCAGCGAAGCATGGAAGACTTTAAAATCAACTCCTCATCAATAATCTTCAATACCCAGAAGAAAATTTCCTTCAGAACGCGTCGAACTCATGGGTGCACAATGAACGGGTTCATTTAATTTTCTTGAATTTTGCACCTTGGAAAAAATAATTTTTTTAACAAATTTGATTCCGTTCTTCATATCTGTGAAAATCCTGTTGCTCTGACTTGAGAAATATTTATCAACCCTGTGTCGGCATTCTGTGACTTCATCTCAGGCAATTCATTCATGCTTTAGGAAAATCTTATCACCTCAGAGTCTAGGCGTATTTCTAGATGAAGAAAATATTTGCCTTAGAAAAATTTTGGATCACCTTGAAAATTTTGCCTCAGGAAATTTTACTCAACTCTGTTCACCTTGCCTGTGAGAAAAATCATCAACTTCTAGCATATTTTATTTTTCACTCGCCACGTTGCATTTTATTCACATTTAAAAGGCATTTTAAACTTAGAACTCCAATGCCTTAGCAACATTCACCCTTTATTCTTATCAACTTGGGCGCATATTCATCTCATCCTTGGAAAAAAAATTTCAACACCCAACACTTTCAACGCCTAGCAAGTTTGTTTTAACTTCACCACCCTAGGCGCATATGATACTTGAAGAAGAAAATTGATCACGCCTTGTGTTTTACTTCACCACCCTCAAGGTCTACCTAGGCGCATAGCATACTTCATGGAGAACACATTAAATTCCAACGCCCAGGCAATATTTTCTAACACCTTGGGACTTACCACCTTGGGCGCACATAGCATATGCAAGAGGATACGCCCAGCAAGTTTCATCCTTTCATTTTACTTTCACACTCTTCATTCACCTTTTACTAACTTCAGCTTGGGCGCATATCACATGTGTGAAGGATGACCCTTGAACTTCCCTATTTTGTCTTCACATGGCCCCATTTGGGCGCATTTAGGCCTAGGAGGAGGATGAAAATCTTTGACCGCTTTGACTTCTTTCTTGTTAACTCCCCTTGGGCGCATTTTGGGCATGGTGGAGGACGAGTTTCTTGCCTTAGAAAGTTTTTAGCATCTTGCTAGCATGGGGGCGCATTTAGCCTATGCTGAAGGATGAAACATTTTGACTTTCCTTGACTTTCTTGTGAGTGGGCGCATTTTGATGGGTGAGGAGGATAACTTCAACACTTAGAATTTTTTTTTATGCTTGGCATTGCCTTGAGGGTGCATTTCAACATAGAAGGTGGATGAAACTCGTACTTAGAATATTTTGAACATGCTACTTCCTTGAGCTGGGCGCATTTGGCTAGGTGTGCAGGATGAAACACTTGCCTTAGAATTTTTTATGCTTCTACTCCACCAACTTGGGCACATTTTGAGGTGGCAGGTGGATTTTTCAATGCCTTAGAAAAAATTTCAAACATCTGAAGGCAAGCTGGGCGCATTTTCAAGGTGGTGAAGGATAAAGTTCCAGACTTAGCTATTTTTCTTCATCCTCGCCAGTTTCTCCATGCCTTACTATTTATAGTAAGCCCTTCAACTCTTGCACTTAAGAAGCTCAGAATGATTTGAAATTTTGAACACTGCATCCTCACGACCTTGTTGTCCTGTCGACACTGCCATTTTTAGTCGGCCTACTATTTTTAGCCCATTTCTGAAGGTGATTTGCTATAAATAGCAACTGCTTGCTTCTGATAGCTCGACTGCTCTGATTGACTTGAAATTCGAATGACGTGCTCCTCACCACGTGACCTTACTGCTAACATTGGCGCATGCAACTGATTTGCTATTTTTAGCCTGTTTCCAAAATGACTTACTATAAATAGTAAGTGCTCCGTTTGACTTCAAATTTTACCAGCAAATAGCCTGAAGGATGCTGATTGCCATGGTTTACACCGGTTTTTGAAAATTTCGATTTTTAACCCCTCTTTTTAGGCCCCGAAGCTGGAAACCCTAATTTGCTCTGCATGCGTATCAAATGATCTCTGTTTATCTTCGTTTCTGCTGCATTGCGATCAGCTTGTGATTCTGAACTGCTGGGAGACGGCTGCCGGGACGCACCTGCTAAAAATAGTAAGTTCCTTACTGAGTGATTATCTCCGTTTGCATGTCATACCACTGCGAAGTTCTCGAAAAACCCATAAGGAATCATCCGACATGCAAAAGAAACCCTGACATGCAAACCCTAAAAATAGCCTCGGAAGGCTGAACCCTGAAAGTTGTCGTCTCGCTTTGCATGTTATACCGTTGCGAAGGCCTCGAAAAACCCAGAAGGAATATGCAGACATGCAGAGAAAAACTCTGCGTCTAAGCCCTAAAGTTTGCCCAGAAGCTGGACTGCTAAAAATAGAAAGTTGTTGGTTTCAGCTCAAATTTTGCACACGAGCAGTTTGATGTATTCTGAACACACTGTGACAGTCGGAATCTCAAAAATGTTGAAGGATTGCCTGTAATTGCACACTTACTAAAAATAGTAAGTTGCCAGAATTCGATGAAATTTTGCCGAGAGCCTGCTGGAAGCATACTGACATCAATGTTAGTCTCTGTTTGCAATTCATTCACTTCGTTCAACCTTGAACTGACCAAAAGACTCAAAACCCTAATTTCAGACTTGGCCAAATTTCACTCGTTTAAGTTCAAAGACGGGAACATCCCCGGAAAGCAGACCAGAGAAAAGGGACAGACAGAGAGAGAGAGAGAGAGAAAAACCAAAGCCAAAAGACCAAAATGGAGCAAAAATTAGGGGTCCCCATTTTGAACGGGGCGATGTGTGAAAAGGTCACAACAACACCCCAGAATGGTACAGCCAACTACAAAGATGGTATGGCCAGCAAAGGAAGCCCAAACAGCAAACAAAACTCACAAAACTACCTTTCAATTGGTCTCCTCCAAACAAATATGCAATGAACTTAGCCAAACTGATATATTAACTCCACCAATAAGCACAACTGTGATTCTTGTATGAAACCACCAAGATATTCTCCAAATTGTATCTCTCAACAACATAGAGAATGCTGGTTGCAAGGGATTTCATCCTTACAAACCCTGAGAAGAATGAATTCCTCCAAGAACAAGAGCAATAACCAATATTCAATCCAACATGAAGAATGAAAATGAGCTCCAAGTTACTTTTATAGCCTTCTCAAAACCCCACGCCCACCTTGGGGAAATAAAATATTTTATTTTAAATTATAAAATCCCTTATAACTCCCTTTTGGACACCCAACTTTAAGTTGCTCAAATAAATTACTTTATAATATTTCCTTATGTCTCCCATGGCCCCTTTTTAATAAAGCAACTTTATAAAATAAATAACATAAGTTAAATATTTAATTTAACTTTAATATCTTTATGTTATTTAAAATAATTTCACCAAACCATTTAAGTATTAAAATATTGATATCAACTGCTCCCACCAACACTTCTAAAAAGAGCAAGATTGACAACTAGCTCCATCAGTGCCCAAGACTTACTAAAAATAGTATGGGAGAAATCACCAAAAACACCCCAAAAAGAGGCGTTACACACATCATAACCTCCAAAGCTTCGCTAAACCCTCGATATTGCCAAAAATGCCAGATAAGCTAACACCAAAGTCCCCTATTCATTGCCTGTTAGCCTACGGGAACTACTGAATAGGCTAACTCTGCCACACTGTTGACCTGGTTAGGAAGGGGGTATTACAATGTTTGATTTTTCTGATTTCTTGCGACTGCCTTCTTCTGTGTGGCAATGATCTAAGCTATTCCTTTGTTCTTAGTTGGTAATTAGACTTAGCGGTATCCAACAATCATTGCATGGTCATTTCAATTCTTTTCTGCATCGAGCTACTGATCATTTGGGTCCGTGTAGCTATTATTCTCCTTCCTTGGCCATTTTCTACACCAATCTCTTAGCTACTTCAATCATTCTTTGGGCATCATTTCCTTCCTTGGCTGTTTGCTGATTGTTTCTTGACTGTTCACCTTCTTGGGTTAGCATCAGGCTCTAATAACTTTTTTGGTTGATCAACCAGTTATTTATGAATTATTATCTAGAAGTAGAGGGAAGCTCTCCATTGGCGTATTTTTAGAGAGCGGATCAGAGGCCCCCACAGGTAGAAGTAATCATTGAAGAGAGACTCCTTCCAAAGGGAAGAGTGAGAAGGGATTTTTGTGCATTGAGCAGAAAATGCAGAGAGGAAGGTGACAGGCAGTGACCTCTAGAGAGAGTGCAAACTCCTGCAGCTTGATGAGGGGATTATAAAGAGGAAAAAGGCTGTGATGAAGGCCTTGTTGTGTAAGAGAGTGAGAGGAGCAGGCTACATGTAGTAAAGATAGCTTCTGTAGCATATTTAAATTTTTGTAAGAATGTGTAACCAACTGCAGGAAGTTAATAAAATCATTTGTTTTGCATTTAATCTTCTGTGTTGTGCATATGTGTGTGTTGTGCATATGAGTGTTGTGAGTGTGTAGGCTGTAGGAATTGGCTAGCCTTAAGAGGGTTCCCGACCCCTAACCGCATTAGGTACATTAACTCAACTTAAGCCTTTTGTGCAAGAAAATTACAAGCATATGAGCATGACACAGATTTTTGGGGATGCATTTCAGCGTGCTATGAAGACAAAAATTGCAGGTGTTGAGACACAAAAAGATTATTATCTCTGTTACAGGTTAACAAATCTGATCAGGGTACAAACGCAGATAAGAATAAGCAAATCCCAAGGCAATTACTATGAAAGAACACTCAGTTAGAATTCTCGGACGATGTTATTCAGATCTTCTTAATACAGACTATTTATCTTTTTCTATATCCGTAAAAGGAGATTGAATCAATATTTGTATATGGTAGAGAGGACGTATCTCAAAGAGAGACATGTCTCATAAGAGGACGCGTCTCCACAAAGTGGAGACACGTCTTCTTATGTGACATGTCCTTTGAGGACGTGAATCTTCACTCAAGAGAAATTGAAGATTACTACTCGCATAACTAAACAAATAATAAGAGAAAGAATATTCAATCAGAATTACGAATCTTCTACTTGCGTATTGAATCTGACCGAAGCTACCAGAATCAACACTCCCTCTTAGCTAGGGAAGATAACTCAAAACAAGTAAGAAGGGATATCACCTCACACGTGATATTGAAGATATAATGTGTTTTCAAGAAATTTGTCAAGTCACATGACATTCTTCATAACACATCTTCATTATGGTATGTGCACTGACATCAAGTCTCATGATGTCTACCATAATAATTCATGGCATATCCACGGATATATATAATTATCCACCATGATTATCTCTTAGGGATCACAATGATCTTCAAAAGACATCAAGTCTCATGATATCCATCAAGGTGTCCATAAGATACTATCATGACATGTCCACAGATATCAAGTCACATGATATCTATCATGATAGTTCAACTCATCATTGCAAAGTCGTCACTTTACAATGTCACATACAAGTGTTCATTATTAGAAAGATCGTCACCTTTCAATAATGTACACAGGGGTTGAGCCCATACAGTCATGGAGTCACTCACATGACAAAAGAGTTTACACATTAAACATCTTTTAAATACATTAGTACAAAATAAACAATTTGAGTCTCAATCTCAACAATAACTTACATTTCAACCATACCAAGTTTCTTCCTGAAGTGTTCAACTTTAACTCTGGAGAGAGGCTTGGTGAGAATGTAGGTTGTTTGATCGTTTGTACTAATATATTCCAACTGGATCACATTCCTTTCTACCATGTCTCTCACATAGTGGTAAGAAATCTCTATATGCTTTGATTTATCATGGAATACAAATAATCCCATAAGCAATTTCCGGAGCCATGCTACTATCCTTGCTCTCATAGAGGCTGCAATATATATTCGGCTTCTGTTGTACTTAGTGCCACAAAAGATTGCTTCCTGCTACACCAAGATATCATCGCAGACCTCAACCTAAAACAACATCCAGAGGTACTTTTCGATCATCTTCTTTAGGTTCAGTAGTCTCCCTCTGAATCTTCAAGCACTTGCATCAACCTTCTGACCTCATCATTCAAGATTGCCTGCAACACTTGCTTTAGAGAAATGGTTTCCAACGCACACCTCTGTAGAGATTCAGGGCTGCCCTCTTCAACCTCATCCCAGATCACTCCATTCTAAATAGGTTTGCGGAGCTACCAATGTCAAATCCAGATGACAGTCTAGAGCAATTCTGATCTCAGCAGCTGAAGGGATCTTCTAAGGATTTAGCACCTAGCTTTGCAATACAGTAATCTTCACTTCTTCTCAGTGAGTTACAAAACTCCCTCTTGACCCCTACTTCAGAGATTGTAAAGAAGACTTCTAAAAGTGAACTCCCTCTAGCCATCAACTCAGTCCCAATGGCTGCAAGATGTGACTTCATTCTTGATCATTTCTTTGGTCGGCATGACTTCCTCATGAGATGCCTCAAGCTTTTCATCACTATGCAATCTCTCAACACCTTCTGCTCTAAGATCTATCCTGGAAGCACTTTAGAGAGAGATTACTAACTATTTATAACTATCCAAAGAAATATCAAGGCTGGAATCATACAAAGTTTACTATCTCAGGTTATAGCATGAATACATAAGAATTTATAAACAATATTGGAACATGAATAAGTAAATCAACCTATAAAAGAAATATATCAAAGAGTCATAAAGAAGGAATAAAGAACTTATCTTTATTTGAATTTTGATATAACTCTTTCTTCCATCTTTTGATCCTCTCGAGAGTGTTAATCTCAATACAAAAGATGGTTTGCTCAACTTAGATTTCGTAGACACATTATGCAGCCAGCATATTCAACATAGGGCCAAGCCTCTCAAGGCACCATCGTGGTCCATGCACATAGAGAATGGTGTCGATGTCACAATCGAACTTGCAGTTCTCTTTTCCGTTTCTGAGTCACACTCAGCAATCTGCGCAACTAGTATGAAACAATTCACAATGATAAAGTGTCTTCCAAAGGATCTAATTTCAGAGATCACTATTCAAGAGAAACCACGATCTTTACTAAACATACACGATTCAAATAAACGATGTCAGATCTGCACAACTCAGCAGACTGAATTTTACCTCATATTTCAAAAGAAACATAAACAAAAGAATACTTATCTCGTTGAAATCAGAATCTCTTTAAGTGTTGCACTTAAACAGAAATACATGAAACAACTCGACATAATGCCTGTCGAATCACCAGTTTGAATGCAATTTCACAGTTCTAGTCGGCAGCCAAGAAGACGTGTTCTCCACCAAACGTTTCAAGCAGAGATACTCATCCAATAAGCCATCAGTGGATTATCACGGTCAACAAAAGGAAGCAGGCAAGCACAGAGGACCCGATCCTGATGATGTGCACAGGACTTCTCAATTTATCCGCACACCCCAGGGAGAATTAGATTTGAATAATGCGATTTGCTCCGCCCTTAGCAATGGCGTCGCCTCTGTCTAATTCCAATCATGGTTGATATTACTCTCCAAGTGTCCAAGCATTGTTTAGGCTGATCGTCATCATTGAGATCACATGTTTGATGCCCCGACCTTGGTCCAAGTTGACGCATTCAGCCACGATCACTGATATCTGAATTTGTAGTGGTGGTTGGGTAAATTTGAATGGTTCCAACAGAAACTAAGACTGCAATTATACTCCTTTTTGCAAATTGATTACAATAAATTCCCAACACAATATGCGCCAGGATCAGATCACGATATGACGATATCCAGAAACTGAAGTGAGTGCCGCTACTTGGCAAGGATGAGGTTGCTCTGATCTGATGATGCGTCACTGGTGGCGACAGCTTGACTTCACAAAGAGACCTTCCCAACACAGAACACTGATACTTGGTCTGCCCCACCCGATACAAAGATCCCGTCTGACTTTCACAGAAGATCGTTCAGTTTCAGAGATTGCGGTAGCAATGAGCAACCTCAGAAGGGGTCCTGGTAAAGTCAATGCTTGAAGATGGAGGTGGATCGCACGTCAAATCTTCCTTCGGCGTGAATGATATTCAGGGGCGCAATGGAGTCTACAGACTTAGATACGGAATCCGTTTTCCTTCTCAACTCCGTGCGATATAACGATGCTCAGGAATGTATGTTTTCGACAAGGCTCTCGTGATGTTGGTGTTGCGTCGTTGCCACAAGCCCGCATACTCTCTGGTGGTGACGTCTAACACAGGGAATCACTAACAGGAGTTTCGGTTGCCTTTGCAATACCTGATCTTCAGTCCTTGACCCAAATGCGATGTCTCTAATGCCGCGATCTGGACCTGGTATGTTCGTTGTGATGCCAACTTTAATGAACGGAACTCTTCTCATCACTTTTATTCTTCTGAAAGGAGTGAATCCAACAATGTACTCTATAACATTAATTCCGCCATAATCTTAACTTTAAATAAGGACACGACGTTCTCCAGGTATGCTTTCGATTCCAACATGCTACCCTTATCGGTTTCCTGAAATTTCTGTAGACAAGATTTGATTGACTGAACTTACTCCTTTCAGATTGCTTTAGCACAAGTGCAAATCTTCCTATTCCAATGGCAGCTACTTTTGATCGATGCCCAAGAAGATGACGTCATAGCCCAGCAAAGTGACACCTTCAAGAGAACTATTGAAATAGTTGCTATTCTCTGTTGAATAACTGTTGCCGACTGATGACAAATTCGTATGGACGCCCCAGGTGAGGAAGAACTGCCAGCAAAGAGAGACCAATGAATCCTCCACCAGGTCGACTATTTGTTGCCAGGAAGGATGCGCCTGTAACTAAAGCCTCCAAATTCGACAAGTGACTGAGATAAATAGCGACACTTCAATGTGGATGGGCGTCAAATATTTATCTAGCTAAGAATGAGATATTTAATGATAAAGCAACTCCCGATAAGCAACTCCTTCAACGACTTCCAACTAGTATTTGACTTCTTCCCGTGGCCTATGACTTCTTGGATAAGACAGAAATGGTGCTTCCTTATTGTAATCTCCAACTGTGATTTAACTCATGAACCACAATTCCCATATTAGAATAAAATACGATCTCTTCCAAGATGAATCGTCTTGCAAATAAGCTCCCTTACTGTTGTGCGGCACTTGTATAAAGAGATGCTGGCAAATAAATACAAATTCGTCTATTTCTAAATATAATATTCATCAATTTGTCTTTCCCTACACCAATCATAACTAGGCATCATATAACGAACATCTCCCGATGAAAAATGCTCGACTATTGTTTGAATGACTCCTTCCAATTGACTCCTGGGTGATGGCGCACGGCGCACTGGAGTTTCTCTGCCAGACATATGCTAAACGCTTCCCGGATTATGCTTAGACAAATCTGATCAACTTTTCTAAACCCGCTTTGATACCATGTTACAGGTTAACAAATCTGATCAGGGTACAAACGTAGATAAGAATAAGCAAATCCCAAGGCAATTACTATGAAAGAACACTCAGTTAGAATTCTCAGACGATGTTATTCAGATCTTCTTAATACGGACTATTTATCTTTTTCTATATCCGTAAAAGGAGATTGAATCAATATTTGTATATGGTAGAGAGGACGTATCTCAAAGAGAGACATGTCTCATAAGAGGACGTGTCTCCACAAAGTGGAGACACGTCTTCTTATGTGACGTGTCCTTTGAGGACGTGAATCTTCACTCAAGAGAAATTGAAGATTACTACTCGCATAACTAAACAAATAATAAGAGAAAGAATATTCAATCAGAATTACGAATCTTCTACTTGCGTATTGAATCTGACCGAAGCTACCAGAATCAACAATCTCCAAGATGGAATGGTTTATAAATTGGGCAAGCTATGTGTGCCTAAAGAAGGGAGGAATGAGCTTATGAGAGAAGCTCACACCTCAAATATTGCATGTCATTTTGGTGTTATAAAGATGGTTGTAAATCTACAAAAATATATTCATCGGCAAAAAAAGAAAAATGATGTTCCAAAGTTTATAACGGCATGTGCATTCTGTACCACAACTAAGCCAAACAATAGGAATTTATACCATTACTTATTCCTTCTCAGCCACTGGATAGTATATATATGCTTATGTCATCCCAGGGACATATCCCCAATTTGGTGACCAGGTGGGGACAGCCAGGGGACGTCCTCTATCATCCCCATGTCCCAAAAATGTCACCAAATACATGAATGCAGGGAAACAGGTGGAATGCATCCCCATGTAACACAGAATATTTTCCTTCCATTAACAAAAATGGACTGAGATTCAGATAGAATTTGACGCTGTATGGATTGAAAATAGCTCATCATAATGTAAAGATTATTTTAAATGCAGAGATTGATAATGATATGTAAGAGTTGTTGATGAACTCTAGCACCCAGGATCACCTGCAAAACCGAGATAAGCCTTCCACACGAGAGCAGCACGAGGATGAAATGTTGGAATATAGTGCAATAATTGAATATGATATTATCACACAAAATGATACAATATGTCTCAGCTCTCCCTTGAATTGACTGAGTTGATATGAACTCATCTGAACTAGATAGGAGGGAGAAGTGAGTGTTGATTATATAGGCATAATATGGGCATATAATTCCAAGAGGGTAATAACTCCCAAATAACCAAATTAGGTGGGAGTTATGCCTACTTGGAAAATGCCAAACATGTGGCATAATCTACTCAGAAAGAGACAATAGAGTGGTTTTGCGAGGTGGCATATAAGGCCAAAAGAGGGTGTGAAACTCAACCACCCAAGTGTGGGTGAGAGTGACACATGTAATTGATGGATTACACCACGTGTCCTCACATGAAACACATCTCCTATAATCTAAGGTATGCTTAATAATGTGTAGGAAAAATAATATTAAAAAACCTACACTAACATGATATTGATCAGAATTAGCGCCGCCGGTCACGTTAAAAAGTTTACCAGGCGCACTGCAGTTTATAGGGGGTCGTGCTACCCGATTCCTACAGTCTTAGAAAAAAAAAAAAAAAAATGATATTGATCAGAATTGGTCTAGGTTGTCAGGATTTTCCTTTTTTGGATCATACAATATCTTAGTGAAATTAGGCTTAGAAGGATCTTTTGCTTGTGCCTTGATTCATGAATAGAAAGCAACAAATCCTTTTTTACCATATTCTATTATTTTTAGTATTTCAGATAATTTGTAGTGGAAACCCACCCAAGCCAGGAGATTTGTCAGACTATAGCTAAAATTTTGGATATTAGCCTCATCAAGTCATTATTTTTCTCCTGCATTGGAAAATTTTGGATATATCTCAAAAATATGTTCTAAGAGCTCCCCCTTTGATCATGGCCTCTGAGTGAGATCACGTTTATAATATCTGAAAATATTAACTATCTATATTGTCTTCTATGATAGTGACATCTAGCGTTTTCACTGAGACTATAATTTAATCACTGTTGCTTTGTCAGAAAATTTTGTGTTTCTGGCACCATTAAAACTCCTCTTCATCATGGATATGATTGCATTTAGCTATTGGACATATGTTCCTACAATTTTGTTGTAGATGACTGGCCTGTGTAGAAGCTCATTCTATATCTGAACTAAATCCTCTGTAACATTTTTCCAAAGGAGATTCTTTCATACTGAATTAAGTAACGCTTGGTATATTTACAGCAGTATTCAAAGTTCAAACAATGTATCTGGTACCCTTGGATGGAATCAGCTTCTTACCATCATTTCTCTATTACCTGAATTTGCGACTTCATCCGCATTTTCGAATGTCTATCAAGATTTGTCAAGTAGTTTTTCTAATTGGTATAATTAAGACAGGTCAGTAGTCTGAAATGGTGTACAGTGACTTACTTATAGCCTCGTTGTGATGAGCCCTGCTGGCTCTCAGCTCAAAACCCTCAATTTCTTAAGTCTTTAGATGTTTTTTAAGTTTTTTAGAGAATTCTTAGTAGACAGAAGAGAAGGGCCGCAGCATATTTTTGCTTGTAAAATGAAATTTAAAGCAAAATCTCACAAATTGGAAATACAGAAGCTGTTATTATACTAAAACAATTAGATTATGCATAACAGACATACCCGAAAATCTCCAGTTATTTTAAATAAAGAAATGGCCAGATCTACAGCTGGAAATGATGAAATCAAGCATGCAAGTACGCCATGACTCTAGAGATGGATTCTCCTGCTCAGAAACTGGTCACAATGCTCTGAAATGACTAGGCGCCAATGATAAGAGCTAAAACCCTCACAAAAAGAAGGCGTTTCTCTTTATTACTTCACACGCCTTTTTCAAGGCACACATTCCAAGGCAGGCCGTACGGCTATGAAAAGGAAAGGTAGAATCTCTGATGAAAAAAGTCTCTGAACTGTAGAATGATGCGCCTCCAGTAGAAACCCTCAAGTTATTGCAAAGAACAAACAACTGCATATATGAAACCTCTGTCTGCAACTGTAGAACCTCTGTGTGAAGCTCTCAACTGTACTGATTCAGCTGATCTTTCACAGCCTCAAAAGTACTCAACACTGAAGAGTTTTTCGTTCTCCAATGGACAAATTGATCATACCCTGGTCATAGGAGAATGCTCAGAAGAAAAAATGCACAAGGCAAATCGAAATAGTCAAAAGATATGAGTTTCATTTGCCAGAGAAATGCCTTATACCCAAAAGGGCACGCATTTCAAGAAGAATACGCCTTTTTTAATCATTAAAATCTTTTAAAATTGTATTAAGTCCTTTTCCATAGTTTTCCACTAAATACTTGAGCGCACCCTTTTAATATTTTATGTCATTAAAATATTAAATCTCCTTTTGAACATTTTTAAGTGATATTAAATATATTAAAGTCGATGTGACTTTAATAAAACATTAAGTTAAATAATTAACTTAATCACTTAAAATTCCATAACTCGCTCAAAACTCAGGATAATCCCGTGCCGTCAGAAGCTGTGGACTCCTGAAATGCCAACGCCTGCTGTGAACCAGTCACTAAGCTCTGAAAACCAAAACGATCCAACTCTCCAAAATGTACCACTGACCCTCTAACCAACCTGGCTAGCCCACAAGGGTCCAATAAAGGGCTAACAATCGCAAAACAAGATTACGCTGAAAAAGGGGACATTACACTCGTCCACATTCTCAAATAGTTTTTCTATTTGGTGTGACTACAACAGTTCAGTCGTCTGAAATAGTATAGGACAATTCACTCTTAGCCTCACAGCTGGTGTGTCAAATCAGTGGCATATATGCATACCTGATGCACAATAGGCCAGCAATTTAAAAGGTTTGGCACAAATAAATATTTCCCTTCAAGCAAGCTTTCAATATGTTTTCCTCTTATGAGCCTACTTGTTGGCACTATTGATAATATCCATATTCCAATGGTCGAGAATAGACAAGGCTGAAAAGGTAGGCTTTGGTTCTACGTTTGACCCACAATAAGTTCATATGAATGTATTATTGTCTCATTTGCATACTCACAAATGTATAAGTATTTTAATTTATTAAATTATTGCCTTCTTGATTAGCTTTATCTAATTTATTTATTTTTATGGAGCATTTTATATCATCCACAAGTTCATTTTGTTAACCGATACACAAGCATGAGCCTATGCTAATACCTCTCCGGTTAAGAGCTAAGGACTGAGGGATATCCATTCCACCAAAGTCGCCTAGGGCACAATCCCGGTTTCATCCCTTATATCATACCTCAAGGATTTTGAACCTTGGTGGATGGCATACTCAAGGAACATACCATCACCCTCACCAATTGTACTTAATGAATTGAGCCACAACCCTTTGGCGCTTTATCTAATTTGAAAACTCATCTCAATAAAAAGAAATAGGAAAAAATTTAAAATAGTACCAATTGCATTCTAAATACCTTCACATTGAAAAATACCCCTCGTTCCAAATTTAATCCTAAATATCTTAGAAAAACACACAACGATTGATCCTGACCCTTAAGCTAATGTGCAAACAATATCTACCAGCCATTGTAATATTCAAATACTGCAGCCCAAATGTTCAATGAAAAAATCGTTGGCTTACTGAGGAAATGAAAATCCATCGGTCTGTTATAGCAAGGAAGAATGGATTTATTGTAAATTATTATGTACACAAGTAAGACAATACACTAATGAGAATTTGAATCTTGTAACATGGATAATCATCTTGCCTTTGGTTATTCTGGAAATTAAAAAGTATGCACAGCTTGTTCCAGAGCGACCAAAGCTAATCTAAAGCTTGCAATCCCATAGCAAGATCTCCTTTTGCTGCCCTGTTTTGTGTTCTATTTTTCCTCTTTTTTGTTTTCGATGTGTAGGTATTTGGATCATTTACATATTGTAGACCTTATTTCTTGAATTTTAACTTATTCGGAGAACAAAATGGGAAACAAAAAATAAACAAACAAAAACACCTTGTAATACATCCCGTAGAACAGCAGAGCTGGCGTTCAATTTGGGTTGTAAAAGAGGTCCCAAGCAAGTGGAAGGATGAACAGCCACCATGTCCATTTTGTGGGTTTGGACGTATTCCCATGCTGCTTTCTCCGCAAGAGTCTTTGACACTGGATACCAAATCTGCAGCAGGAAATTTTTATGGATTACTTTTCACCGTGTGATCTTATTAATAAAATTCAAAACCTAAATTAGCTAATTATCCAATTTTGCAGAAAAGATTATCCAAGGTTTTACACAATGTTCCGTCTTAGACTTACAATTTTAACGAGTATGGGATAAGCTTGAACTGCAATTCAAGCATTGATAGCAAGGAAATGTATCCCTACATGTGGCTAGAGTTATGGGCGTCTGATTGTCTGATATAACCTTCAACCACATTTTTAAAATAGGATGCCCTGAAATGTACCTAAATCTTGAGTGATGTTACTTAACAGATACTTTTAACACGGTGGTAGATGAACTTGAACTGGAATTTAAGCAAAACAATGAAATTTACCACTACATGTGGCTGGTGTGAAAGAAGCTTGAACCACATCTTAAAAATAGGTAGCCCTAGAATGCACCCCATAATTATTAATCCTTAGCTAGAAATGTAGCCAACTTATTGGAACGAAAGGATTTGATTCCGACTCGCCCTCTTGTACCCGATTACTATTACACGACAACCCCTTGGACATAAATGCTAAAATGAAAAAAGCGGATAGTTTATAATCTGTGAAAATAAAAATGCCAAAACTGTGTGGTCCATTCATGTTCATGCCGAATGGGTTAAATCGCCGAATGGGTTAAATCGTGCCGGAAGTTTAAGGCAGAAATTAAAAAGGTGCAAGCATTATACCTTATCACGCTTACAGTATTCGATATCAGTCCAAGAATTCTCATCAATCACAGTGTTGGGAGGCCAGGTGGGATTGGGAACCAACGAAGAAATTGAGGATGTTAAAACAACACGTTTTACATTGGCTCTTCGGCATGCTTCAAGAGCATTCAGCGTCCCTTTAATTGCTGGATCCAACAGCTCCACCTGCATTGAATAAATGTCAGTTAAATTGAATTATGACTACAAATTGTAGGAAAAAAATTATGATACAGTACGGATTGAACTATGTTCTCCACCTGAGGGTCCTTGATTTCTTCAAGTGTGCAGGGAGATGCCAGATGGAATACTCCCTCGCAGCCATTGATTGCAGCAGCCATTGCATCATAGTCCAAAACATCAACTTGAAATAGCTTGAGTCTTTCGTCGGCTCCTTCTAAAGCTTGCAGATGGTCTTTTTCATTCGGGTCTGCTATATTCTGAAGAGTCGCATGAACGGTATATCCACGCCGCAGCAATTCCCGAACCAGCCACGATCCTATGAATCCACTTCCTCCTGTGACACACACCCTCCTCTTCTCCATTTCTACTATGCAACAAGCATAAACATTAAAAGGCACACTCTTTTGACCATATACCAATAACTATATTTGTCCACGATAAGCGTTATCTTTCAACATCGTGTAATGATTGTAACTCCACTCTGTTATAATTATATTTAAATAAAGTATTTTTTTTATTGGAAATGTTTTTAAAAATATGTATTTAAGCAGCTCTGTATAAACAGACAGTCATTTGGTATATACAATTTATTAAAATAAGTCTTTAAAATAAATAAAAATAATAATCACTAAATTTTAGGTATATGCAGTATTTTTTTTGAAGAAATAGAAGAGGATCATCCTATTTATAACAACCCATTAAGAAGTCTGGTTGACAGATTGGGAGCTCCCCACACATCCTGTTACCCTTAAATGAATAAGGGGATTAACACATCCATTCCAGAGGCGAAGGCATCGCTCTAGTCTCTTACCCACTCTCAAAAGCTTTATCATGCAAAGACACAGACCGACATCTCTGTACAAACTATCATTAAAAGGGTTACTACTCTGTAAGGATTAGATTGGTCCACAACTCCCGGCGGAGATGCAAACTAGATAGACATGACACAGCCGAATCACCTAAACAAAAAAAAAATTGCTAATAAACCTGAATACCCAAGACTTCCAGTAACAGCTCACAAACAGTTAAAAAACAAAAATCTGAGTTCGGATAAATATAGATCAACCTAACAACAAAACATATCCAACCAAGACCAAATTTTGTTCCACACATACAACATACAATTACAGAGGCGTCCCACATTCAATCTTTAAAACTCAAATTAATCTGCTATACCGGTTAGATTATTCATACATCAAGTACTAATTCAATATGGAATTCAACGGATGTAAAATTCTGTTATTTAAAGCTTCAAGACCCATTTCATCTTCTTTAATGAATTTATATAAATAAGCATGCATTCGGCATTACTATCTTCGATTCACAGAATAATAGAAACCAACTCTCCTACAAATAATCCATTGTTGGCCTTTCAAAAATTAAATTTTCAACGGGGACTTGCACAATCCATTCTCTTAAGCTATAAGTTATAGGCATTCATCAAATACAATGATTATCAGTTTTGCTTCCTTAACTGAGATTTGAAGATTACCACACACCAATTAAAATTAGATCCTCTCAGGACTAAGTCTTGGTCACCCACTCATAGTTTATCAACCTGTAATTGGAGTCAATTGAGTATAGAGTATGTGAAAATTCTATTGCAGTTACTGATTATTAATCTCCTATCTAATACATAGATTATTTGACTCTGGAAAATTAATTCTCAGCAAATATCAAAAAATAACACAACTGCAACTTCACTAATAAAACTCACAGAAATAGATAAGAAAACATTCACAATAATGAACACAATATTTTTGGACAAATTGTCCGTGGAAAAACCCCGAAGGGAAAACCACTACTGCAGATGAGGAATTATATTAAACTTCAGCAAATTAAGGAATACAAAACTGCTTGCCTCTTACTGGCAGAGCTCCGGCAATATTCTTCTCCGGAAATTCTTCCCTCAATTTCTCCTGCTGAAATTCCACAGCTGCTATCCCCAATGCTATCACTGCGCCCTTGCTAACACTGCAAGACTATTTGCTCTCACTGCAAATTTACTTGCTATCACTGCAAGTCTTTCTCAACTCTATACTTGTGTGTTCTCCAAATGCCCATTGATCCCCTTTTATACTTTTCTCATTGGAAAACCAATGGCCATGATTTAATCTCAATCAATAGCTAAGATTAAATAGACTCTAACAACCCTAACTAACTGGATTCTAGAAGTCTCTAGGGGAATCAATTTATTTAATTACATAATTATCTAGGCAACTCAGCCCTTTTTGGAAGTCTCTAGAAAATAATTAAATAATTAAATAAGCACTTCTTGGGAATGGAGACACCTGTCCAAGCTACATAAAAATCAACACTCCCTCTTAGCGAGGAAGGTGTTCTACATGACACCCAACCTATCTCTGAAGAAGATGAATTTCGCCTTCCCCAA